>VWYE01026638.1:69051-87922 GCA_013398995.1 Alaudala cheleensis
ATGAAAGCTTTGTCTTGCCTTTGCAATGCTGGAAAAAGCTCCGTTTTAGAGTAGAGTTACTGTCATATAAAGCAACTCCATGAGAAGCCTGTGTATGATCATTAAGGACTAAATAAAGGTCCAAGTGATGATTAATCAAAGTTTATAGTACTGTGGATATGAAATGCTGAAAAGTGCCAAGATTAAGAAATACTTTTTAAACTCAGAAGTTGATTGCCAGATGTTCTTATGTCAATGTTTTCCAATTAATCTCTTGACAGAATAATAAAGTATAAGGAAAGGAGCCTTCTAAACACACAACTGTTAGCTCATGATATGGGTAACCTTGTCTTTGTGACACAAGTAACTTTATGGACAGTGGTGTGTCCTGATTGCCTGCAGGCCTCGTACAAGCTGCTGATTTTCATAAAGATGTCAGGGTTTTAGAAGGAGTAATTTTTAATAAATGTGATGCAAGTACCTTATATACAAAGTGGCCTTGCACTTACAACTCCGTTTCCTTGAACAGATCATAGAAACAATTTAAATACATAATAACTTCACCAGAGCTGCACATGGTGGTTAATACACAGATCTTTCTACCACACAAACCGTGACGAGTTGCACAAGTGGCTCCTTGGTGTAATTGGCGAGACCAAGCTCAGGGCAGTCAACAAGCAGAGGCAGATGAGTCTGGATGCACCACTGAGAAGATGCAGGCCCACCCGGTGCAGGCTGTGCACTTCAGGCCTCCCACAAAGGCACTGATCCTGCTGGCACAGAAGCTATGACAAGGTGGACACCAAGAACTGTCTCATGGTTATTTTTTCCCTGCAGATGCTAAATCAATCTGCCTCTTTCAAGAATCCTAAATCTGAGAGCCTTGCAGGAGTGGAGGACCCTGTACAGGTATGAAGATGAAAGTGACTATCTGAGCATTTTCTGTGGAATCCTGCACATTTCTTCCCCCTACTTTCACAACTAATCTAAATAAAACTAATTTGAATACAACTTGTATGTGACCAATACTTCTTTGGGTAACAGACAAACTGAATAACTGGGACCATTACCTGTGAGAGGCTTATATAATTTGCCTCTCTTAAAATGCCACCATATTCAATTTCTGAACCAGCTGTTTTCTTTTCAATTCTATATAAGAAATTCTTATTCTTACAAGTACTGCCTGAACAATGGAAGGAAGATTGTTCTTGAGTCTTTCTGGCAAGTGTCAATAAACAAACCAAACTAAAAACTCAAAAATATTATACTTGCCCTACAATTTGATGTTCTGCAGTAGTATTTATCACACACAAACTCTTGTTGGGATAGAAAATAGCCCAAGTCAAAATTAATATTAGTCCAATTAATGCTTTAACAGACTAACAGTCTAAATATTGAAAAGTCTCATTAATACTACCAGTAACTTCTTTATTTAAAGAAATTTTTCTAATATCAATTTCTTTTCTCAGGTGTTATGTTCAAATTTTCAGTGTCCCTCTGCATCCTGAGATCAGCACTTCATTCTTTGCCAAACAGAATGGAAAACATTTTATTGCAAGTCATTCTGCCCCTCTAGTATGCTCTGGTGGGGCCCCACTGGGAAAACTGCAACCTGCTCTAGAATGCCCAGCACAAGAAGACATAAATCTGTTGGAGTACAGAGGGGGTTAGGAAAATTATTAGAGGGAGAAGGAATGGCTGAGAGAATTGGTATTTCTCAGCCTGGAGAAGGAAAGACTCTCAAGTGACTTAACTGTGGCCTTTCAGTACCTGAGGGGATCCTACAAGAAAGCTTTGAAGGAATTTTGACAAGGTCATGTAGTGATAGGACAAGGAAAGTGGCATTAAATTAAAAGAGACTGGGTTTAGATGTAATATGAGGAAGAAATTTTTTACTGTAAGGATGGTGAGGCACTGGATCACATTACCAGAAGCTGTGGATACCCCGTCCCTGGGAATGCTCACGGCCAGGCTGGATGAGGCTGCAAGTAACCTGGTCTAGTGGACAGTGTCCCTACCCACAGCACAGAGGTTGGAACTAGATCATCTTTAGGGTCCTTCCAACCCACACCACTCTCTGATTCCATGACCAGTATACTGAGATCATCATGATACAACTCTCCTTCCTCAGTCTTGAGTCATCCTTGGGCTATCTGATGCTTACTAAACAGAATCTCTTTTTTTTTTTTCTCATTGGTTCCCAGCCTTCTCAAGACCCAATTATCATAGAGAGCCAACATGTGTTGCACAGCAACTGCTTAGGGTTGTTAAAGCTTTGGTACACATGATAGTCATATAGTCACTTATCAGTAGACACAAAAGATAAATCTGCTCAGGTCAAGACACTTCAGAAGAGTCCTAAGAGAATCCAGTCAGATCAATACACAGACACACAAGGCCTAAGGCCTGTGGCCACTTCCCAGTAATAACGTAAAAGTTGTATTTACTGACTTAGCAGTTGCTATCAGTATGGCTAGATGTACACTAAGAAACTTGGAGGCACTAAAAATAGGAAGCAAAGAGTACCTATCCAGGAAGCTAATTCTCATTTAACTTCTTCCCATAATCCTTAGTATTTCATGTAACTAAAGTAGTTAAAATTAAAACCTCACATAGGTATGCAATGGTCAAACTGGTAAAAGACTCTAATTGTATTTTCTGTAGTGCATGAAGGGAAACTGGNAGACCCAGTTATCATAGAGAGCCAACATGTGTTGCACAGCAACTGCTTAGGGTTGTTAAAGCTTTGGTACACATGATAGTCATACAGTCACTTATCAGTAGACACAAAAGATAAATCTGCTCAGGTCAAGACACTTCAGAAGAGTCCTAAGAGAATCCAGTCAGATCAATACACAGACACACAAGGCCTAAGGCCTGTGGCCACTTCCCAGTAATAACGTAAAAGTTGTATTTACTGACTTAGCAGTTGCTATCAGTATGGCTAGATGTACACTAAGAAACTTGGAGGCACTAAAAATAGGAAGCAAAGAGTACCTATCCAGGAAGCTAATTCTCATTTAACTTCTTCCCATAATCCTTAGTATTTCATGTAACTAAAGTAGTTAAAATTAAAACCTCACATAGGTATGCAATGGTCAAACTGGTAAAAGACTCTAATTGTATTTTCTGTAGTGCATGAAGGGAAATTGGCATGCAGCTCTGGATGGAGATAAAGTTTAAAATGTAAGTCAAATTACTCCCACTCTACAGCAAAATTAAGAACCCCATGGGTCTTATAAAAAAAAAGTACTTCTAGGCTCTGAGTTTTCCTGAGTATCTGCCACTCTAATTGCTCATATTTAGATATTACATCAAAATGCAAATACATCTTTAAAGAGTTGTTCCTTAACATTAGAATAAAAATTTGAAATGCTGTCATTTTAAGTCTGAGTCAGTTATGTTATTTCATCTTTTAAGGGTGATAATAAGACAGTCCTAAAATGCCTTTAAAGAACAACTTATCAATACAAAGTAAGAGGATAAACATTAAACATTCAATTCAAACTACAGGTGATCTTTTTCTGAGACTTCACTTCTTCCTGTTTCTTCCCTTTGAAAATGTATCAAGGTAGACACTGATACATTTTCAGGAATCTGCCAGGAAAGGCTCATTTTAATGCATAATTTAAATATGATTGTAGTCAAGGAATCCATTCAGATTACTCACAGAACCATTCACCTTAGCTTCCACCTTCTATGGAAGGTGGATTAATATTTTAATCCACCAGTCATATATGGTGCAAGAACTTTGTTCTATGTATCCAGCATTGTGTCTCCTTTTAATTCTACTGGATTTGTCACATTAGACATTTAAATTTTTTAACTGATTACATTTACCTTTAATGACTTTTCCCCCCTTCCTCAATATATCTGTCAAATACATTTCTTACTCAATAATTTTATACAACTTGCATTTCAAAATGTTTGACAAATATGAAGAAACTGTACCATTCTTCATATAATGATGATGATGATAATAATAATAATTTTTAAATTTCCAACACATAGACAATGTTTTGTTCTCCACCACAAAAATCTAAGAAAAAAATCAGAAACTGCCTGGGCTGTAAGGGCACCCTCTTGACCTTGACTAGGTCTATCTGGGGATTCTGTTAAGCCTCTGCCCTGGATCCAGAAACTCCATTCCAGCTCAGCCTAAGACTGTTCCAGTTCTGTCCTTGGTCATCTACGTTTGACTGGGCTACTGGAGGGATCCTGGACCTGGTTTATCACTGACCACATTGGAGGTTGTGAAATGACTCAGTCCCCTGTGTTCAGCCTCTGGAGGACTGCATATCATAGGTGAGTGAACAGGAAATGTGGCTTGTGTGGAGTCCCCTTGGCTTCCAGTTGTCCCTGCCTTGCTCATGTTACTCCTAGATAGAAGCAGATTTCAAATCTCCCAATTAAACTGGTCTAATCATTAAAATTGCTTTCTTGACAATTTCTGTCCTTTGAACGCTACTTTGAATTGACTGTTATTCTGTGTACTTGATTGTACTTCTCTTTATGTATTTGTATCATTCAGATTCAAATGTTCTCTGACTGTATTTAGGGAAACATTTTTTACTTTTATTATCTACAGAATTTTTAAGATGTTGCAATAAAATTAAATGTGGATATCAAACACCTCCAGCACTTTTACTTCACAGACATATAAGCAATATAAAATGCCTTTAAAACTAAGGACCAAAGCTTTGAAATTATCTGAGTAATGAGGGACATGATAGCTCACATTTAGCCCTATTAGATAATAATTTAAAAGGGAGAAGGGGATTGGGCAAGTAATATCAGCATGCATGCAGAACACCTCATTTTGAGATATACTGCTTTTATACTTTACAAGATTTTATACTCTAATTCCGAGTTTGATGGTTACTAACAAAAAAAACCTCCTAATTGAACCATTAAGAACACATTATCTGTTTCTATTTATATGACTAGGTGAGATTTAGTAATCTAAATTGGTTTCCTTTGGGGATCTTGTCAAAGGAGGCTTTTGTTACAGAAAATGTGAAACCTGGAGGATTGTATTGGTTTGAGTGGGAAGATTTTGGTGGAAGGAATGGCTTCTATGAGAAGTGCTAGGAGCTTGCCCTATGTCCACAGGAACACATGGCAGTTAGCTACAAGATGGACCCACTGAGGGCCAAGGACAAGCCCACTGGTGGCAGTGGTAACACCTTTGGAATAACATGTCTAGAAGAGGGAAAAGCTGCTGCACAAACACCGTTGGAAGACAGGAGTGAGAATCTGTGAGCAAAACACCTCTGCAGCACCAAGGCACTGAAGGAGATAGAGCTGGTGCCCTGGGTATTGGAGATGTTTCTCCTGCAGCTTGTGTGAAGGCAATGGGGACACAAGCTGTCCTTCAGTGTAAAAAACACTTCAGATCTCTTTCTCTAGCCTGACAAAGACATGAAAATACCAGCAGCTGATGTCAACGATAAACACATACAAAGTGTATTTTTTGCCTATTTTTGCAACAATGGTGAGTAACTATCAGAGCAGATTTAAAAAAAAAAAAAAAACAAAAAAAAAAAAGAAAAGGTGGGGGGTTTNAAAGACATGAAAATACCAGCAGCTGATGTCAACGATAAACACATACAAAGTGTATTTTTTGCCTATTTTTGCAACAATGGTGAGTAACTATCAGAGCAGATTTAAAAAAAAAAAAAAAGGAAGAGTTGGGTGTTTTAATCACTTAGGACTTTTAAGAGAAGACTGGTTATTTTATTTTTTTAAAAATAACACAGAAAAGTAAATGAAGTGCACAAGCCTCTCATTTACAGGAGGGGGCACTAGTTTATCCACCGGTTCTTTCTGGCACTAAACCCTGCATCTGCTAAACAGATACTGAATGTTAAAAATTAAAAGAGCTGCTTCTCTCATTCAAAAGCAATGCCATTCTTACTGGCCCCTGAGACTAGTACTGAAATTCCCTCTTCCGTTCTTTACTAAGAACCAATGACCTCTTCTATGCTGTGTATATTCTGTAGATTACTAGCATATCTAGACAATCAAGAGCAACACCTCTGAGATATTCAAGTCAGCACCAAGCACCTCATTAAATCTGAGTTCTGGACATCAATCATCTGCTTTACATTTTGAACCACTGGAGAGCACACAATGTGGATATCAGATATGGAATGAATGAGCACCACTGTCCTTCCCCTTTGTGCCACATAACTAACTTGCTGGAGTGAAAACACTGCTGTGCTTCAAACTGAAAAAACATTCAGAGATATTAATGCACTCAAAAGTATGAATATTTGCACTGAGCAAGGATTCCTATTGTTACAGCTGTACTGCTTCCAATTCTAGAGCTAGGCTGGTATGACACTGAGCTGAACCCTACAGATAAACATAAACTGATGTGTGTGTAAAGGAAATCTGGGCCAAACTCTACTGATTTAAGAGATCATGTTGAAAAGGATTCATTAAACTGTAGTATTGATATGGTATTGATTATTGAATTTAAATATGCTAAGATATCCAGAAAAAACAAGGACATAATTTTTCAGTGTGTTCAAAATCTTTTAGGAAAAGAAATATTTTACAAAGAATTTTAAAAAGCAATGTTTGTGTCAAATTTTATGGAAAATGAGACAAGGAATTTTTGTTTCTTAAGTTGAAGCATAAACAAGCATAAGTGTAAAAATTATTTATGTCAATCCTTAATACACAGGTGTGTGTAAAATCACAATTTATATATAGATATAATTTTTTTTTTAACTAAGTATTGCTCTCAGAGAATAGAATATGCTTTGGGATACGGCATGGGTCTGACTGCTAGCCACCTGCTGTTTCCAGTAAATCAGCCAGTGAACAAACCATGACACAGCACTTTAATCTCTCCATGATTTGACACCATGTATCCAAAATGAACATTTGTTATTTAGCTTCAAAAAAAGACATCACAGTCTCCATTTAGAGATTTAAGAGGATAAAATGTCTAAAAATATGATACAACAAGAAATTATGAAATAAGATTTTCCACAGCACTATAAAATCCCATAGTCTACTTTTTAATTGGAAGTGATTAATATTATTAAAAAACAAAAGGTGATTGATAATTGAAAATAGTTCAAATTGATTTTGCTGTAACAATGTGTTGATTGATAACTTGAAAAACTTGTTGGATTTAAACGTCTCCAATTTACAGCTGAAAGAGACATTAAAAATGGTTTTAAATAAATGCTTCTTTCTTAGAAAGTAAAGGTATTCTTTTCATTGTCCTATAAGCAAATATAACTTGTTCTTAATCCTCACGTCTTGCCTCTCCCTCTGCCACAAAAATGAACCAAGTAGACCTACTTAATAATGTTGGCTCTTACATGGAACACAAAAGATTTATTATATTTTTTTAAATAAAATTAATGGAATTACTTAATATCTTGACTAATACATATGAAAGCTTTGCTAGAGAATACAAACAAAGTTTATAAAATTTACCAATATTCTGTGGTTTTAGAATGAAACATCCTAATACTCTAGGAAATTCTGGTACCCTAGTTCAACAGCCAGTTCATTATGCAGATTCTCCAGACTGGAGCAGATTTTAAGTAAGCATCCCTTATAATGATTTTTATTTACTTTACTACATAAATAAAGTATTACTGAAAAAAATGAAGTCACCAAAAGAAACCTTTGTTAATGACATTTGACTGGAAAGTGATATATTCTAAATGATGCAGTAAAAAGACAGTATCAGTTTTAAAATATCTTGTATCAGAGTCCATTATCGATTAAATTCTTATATGATGCCTTTACTGAAATTAGTGGTATTGAGATAATGTTATCTGAGCACCCTGAGCAACTCTCCTGAAAAATATGAGTTGAAAACTTTGAAAATACTCAGATCTAATAACCAATAAAAGACAGGTCACTAATTCACATGCTATAAATTAAAACTGACCTTTAAAGTACAGACTTATAAAAATGTAATTACTAGAAAGTTAACCAGACATGGGCAGGTGAAAGGAAGCTCAGGGTCCACAGTATTGGCAGTATTCTTTAGTACCAACCCTTAATACCCATCCTAACAGGACACATCAAACAAATGTTGGGCCTACTGAGCTACAACACCAAGTGATGATCTAATATTGCTTCAAATGTTGCCTTTTTCTTTTTTAATTTATTTTATCAAGATATATTAAGAAAGACCTCATCAGGAAACATTAAAATATTTGTGTTAACTGTTAATGTAGTTTTAAAGGATGTACAATTATCAAATATCACTTACATTTGTAAATGAACATCAATGCACGATTTTTTTACAGCTAAATAAGAATTCAACCCTTTTCAGAATCTTTATTAACCCTATCTGCAACTTATGAAAGTTTTGTGCCGATAGAAATGCAGGTCATATACTATAAAAACAATTTCCTTTTGCACACATAAAAACTTGTACACAAGGACACACTGTTCAACAACTTTTGCATATGAATATTTATAAGTTTATACTTTACAGGTTATTAATTAATTAATTTATCTATTTATTTTATTAATGTATTTTCCTGATGTATTTAATCGGTATCAGTCCTCTGACTGGGTATTCATTCCTTATTTGATATTTACTCCTCTGCCTTTTTTATTTAGCCTACAGCACTTTGTACTAAGCCCGTAACCCTCCAAATTGCCATTATTGTTATTTCTGTATAATTTTTCTTCCACTGAGATGTGGCAAAAATATTTAACATTACCAGGCCTAGATTTACTCCAAGATGCAACATAACATGGCTTACAGAGCCTAACCAGTAACTATTCTTTGTGTGCCTTTTCTCCATTAAGGATAGCACATACTTACAGACAATATTGAGTCTTTTTTCTGCTAGTTGGTAATAAAAAAATGGCTCGTAAAAAGAAATAATTTTTTTCATTCAGTAATTTTTCATCACTTGCTCCATCATTTTTACATAGTTCAGAGCTAACTGTCTATTACAACTTCCCAGGTGTCCTTTTCCTTTGCCCTCCGTTATTTTTTTTTTCACTGAGGAACCAATTTTTCTTGTTTTCTCTTTCCTTGCAATGTAGTTACAAGGTCTCTTCATCATTGTCTTTTATATCCTTTGGTAATTGTAATTCAGCAACTGTGATAGCCTTTCCTACTGTATTCTCAAAGCTTCTCAGTATTTTATGCTTTTATTCATTAGTCACCTTTTGCAAAATTTCTTTCTGCTCTGTATATCTTTATGACTGCACCAGGAGCTTTAAAGGTCTCCTACTATGATTTATATCTTTCTTTTGAAATAGGATAGCCTGTTATTATGTACTTGATATATTCACTTCCACTTACTGCCAGATCTCCTGTGGATTATATTAACCCCTTCTTTCTTGAAGTAGTTTTGGTGTTTTTTAATGCCTGATGTCCTTCTCCTCAGTATTGTTTACCCATAAGCAGTAATAAAATTCCATTCAAACTGCCTTAATTATTGATATTTTTAGACAAATTCTTTTTTTGCATAACAAAAGGAACATGCCTATAATAATGCCATTCTGCTCTTTCAACAATTTCCAGATAAATTAAATCCTGCTTTTAATTATACAGTCTTTTATACGTATCTATTTTTCAGGTTTTTAATACAAAGAATGCCTTGCTCTTCTACTTCAACATTCAATGGTGGCAGCACTAGTCTTTTCCTTTTTTTTTTTAAATGCAGATATATATTAAAATAAAATACCAAAGGACATATTATATCATTTTTATTTTTGCTTAGCTCAACAAATATATATACCTTATATTTTATACAATACCTTCCTTTTTGTCTGTTTCATTTAGAATAAAAAAAACCCCAATTATTTAGCTGGCTGAATCCTGTTCTCCCCAATGGCATCTTACTCTGAATTCTGATTTCTCTCAGGTTTAGTTCCAAACTTAAGTTCACAGTGTTTGCCCCTGGAATTACTTCATTGGAAATCACACACACACATATATATATATATATTCTCTTGAATGACCCAGTTGGTTTTATCAAATGGTTTTCAATCTGAGCAACACAACAGATACTCCTGCCATGAATTCTGAGTCACTGAAATTTAAATCTATGTCCCATGTTTCCAGGTGAGCATGAAGGAAAATCAGAGACCAGTAATACAGGATATGTTGCAAAGTAATCTGGACTCCACTGAGTAAACTGAACTAGGCTATTGAAACCACCAGGTTCATTTTTTACCCTTTTCCTGCATCAACAACAAGTTTTGCACAAACTAAGAGGAAAGATATATTAAATAGATCAGAATTCTATTTAAATCAAGTTGCATCACTTTTAAACAGCAACACATACTCGAAATTACAAGTTTAAAAATGTAAGCTTTGTTTCTATGGAATCTTTATAAAACAGAATAATAAAATGTGCTGCTCTACTTCACACTTTAGGGGAACTCAAAATCATCAAAACCAAATGGAATGGCAGCATTTCTCTAACACTCCAATTCATGTCTCTATATGTCTGATGCACAGAGTACAGTAATAAAAATAATTTCCAGCACATCTAGCAAAGCTGTAGTTTCATAGTCAGTGAAATTTTCAGTATAAATTTAACTTTCAGCTACCTAGTTTAAATTCATTAACAGTTGGTGGAAGGTCCTGCTAATAGATTTATTGTAATTCAAAGCAAAATGAAAAAATAATACTCTAAGGACTGTTAGCCATGGTTTCTGTCATAATCAACTCTCATTTCTCTCACACAGGAGCTGAACTCTGCTTTAAATTGCATTCAACACTGTAGCACTTCCTTAATTTCACCTTATTACAGAATTATTTTACAATTAACTCTCTGGAAAACACACACCTCAAAAATAACCAAAACACAAACAAGCAAAGATGCATGCATTTTGGGATTGAATCTCAGATTCTATAAATTATACAAGATTGGAAAGTTTTGTTAAAAAGTTGGAAGGTTCAGTTCAGAATTGTTTTGATTCTTTTTCTTGAAAGGCATAGTGTCAGTTACTAAGCAGAACATAAGCCTTATTCAAACAGTCCTTCACCTCACCCTTAACTTCCCTTAGGACATTCAGGACAGCACATTCTTGCTCAGAAAATAGAGATGATGGCTTAAGTTTGTTCTCTGGCATAAAAAATAATGGGGAAAAGAATTCCAGCAGCAATGCAATATATTCACATGAAAGATGTCAAAACCTGTGTTATATGCTTCAGGAAGAAAGAGTATGAACTATGGCAGTAGGTAATTTTTCTGCAGATTCAAAGACACTAGTCTGGATACTGAAAAGGCTGATGGAGAGATGTGAAGCTGCCAACAACTTATGGACTCTTTCAGAAACATCCAAAAATTCTACTCAGCAAACAAAGAAGAATGGAGATCACTTAATTAAGATATATCCTCATTAAGAAGCTTTTTTAGTAGAAGATAGAAAAGTAGTTGACTGCAAAAAAGCCTCACAAAACAACCAAATAAAGCTGCCATTTGAAAGTATGGTTTACATCTTATCATTCATTAGGATTAAACATTAGAATATGTGAGGTGAAATTACTTAATCAGAGAATGATCAAGGCTGGGAGACCTTCAAGGTCATCAAGTCAAACCATCTACCCAGCACTACCACTCTAACCACTAAACCACTAAATTATATCATGCAGTGCCACATCAGACATCTCTTAAACACCAGCTGGGATGGTGACTCCACCACCTCCCTGGACAACCTATCCCAAGGCATGACCACCCTAACAGTGAAATTTGGCATGACCTACTATGTACAGAAGAAATAAAAACACAATAAATGTACATGACTGGTTTATTTTAATTTTTTACTAACTGTTAGGTCATGGCCAGAAAGTTGTGGATTGTCACTGCATATTAGATGGCACATAATTATAAAAAAATTGTTCAGACACTAGTTTGACATTGTGTTGATCCTTAATATAATGTGATTGCATTAGCAGATTCAAAGGATGCTTAATTGTTTGTTTTAGTCACTGGTTCATTTTACAAGTGAATTTGCACCCTAAACATCCCAATAGGATATTCACACGCAAAACAGATGGACAATCACAAAAAGAAGCATCTGTTTGTGAAGTTATGATTAGCCTGTAGGGCCCATATAAACAATGTTTTATCTTGTTAGAATTTATTAATGAATGCCAAGGATTTCATCCATGTATTCAAAATATTATACTTTTAGCTCTTATAGCCTGAAACACAAAAGATGGAATTATGAATGCATGTAGTTTACTCAATGTACAAAACATACTAAAATTTTTAATTCAGAATTTAGAAATGAGAGTGATTTGGGACCTCTTTAGGGGTCACTGTTCTCCCAAAACATGCCACTTACTTTGCTGAATAAAGTAAACATGGCAAGGACTCAGAACATATGAGAAGAAAATGTGAAGTTTTAATTACGCCAAAATGACAAATGAAAAAATTGTATGTTTTGCAGTTTAGTTGTAATTTGGGGTGTGGGTTGGTTGTGATGTTTTTTCCCCACCTTGTTTTGAGATTTATGCTATCCTAACACACTGTGCCCCACCATACAGCTCACACAGCATAAAACTCAAGAGTTCAGTCACTGATGTTTCAGTCAAGACAAGAGCAATGTCTCCCTTACTACTCCAACAACTACCATCCTGAGACTACAGACAATAACTACATCAAAATGTGCAGTACTCTGCTGGAGTAAGTACACTGAAAGTGTTCCCTGTTAAATCACCAAACCATCTTCCTGTTTTATTCCCCAACACTGCTGTAAGAGACAAAGAGATTTTCTTTGCTTACTTTTGTTTCTTTTTGTTATACTTTTAAAGTGTTCATTAGTAAAATCCCCCAGTTCTAGACTATTATTTACCGAGTTCCTACAAAGCAGAGTTACAAATAAGCCACACTGGAAGCACTCTGGGCTGTTTCATCAAAGGAGGATTAAAGTGACCCATGGAAGCACAAAAGAAGTGGATTTACTGACTTAGATAAATCTTTGTCTTAGAGGGATGTGGGAAAACCAGAGTACTGTTCTTGCATATAAAGATTCAAGAGAACTGTTTTCAATTTGTTTCTGAATGTTGATAAGACTCAGTGAAATAATATAATCCTATCTCTGTAGAGAATATACGTAAAAAGCCCATCCAATGTATAACTGCTCATTTGATAACTGCTGGTGAATATCTGTTTGACTCCAGATGAGAATAACTTCATGCATATTAAAAAGAACTACCAGAATAATGAAAACATGCAACTTCAGAAAAGGCTTACAAATGTTTCCTTTTGCAGTACTCCTGAATATAAGCAAGAAATTAGGAGCAGCTTCAGAAAAGTTTCCTCAGAAGAAGTGCTTTTAACCACGTTTTACAACAGCAACAACCAAATGCTGTCTTCCTGCAATTGTGTATATTAATCAAATTTAAATATATCATACCATCACAAGAATGCATTAAATTAAGGCTACAGTATAAAAATATAAAGGAAATCAAATAACTCCGTGAAGTTTCTGCACCTACTGTAAAAGAAAAAAAAAAAGTAGATCTTTGCATGGGTACTGTTGTTCAACATGCAAGTACCTGAGATTAGGCTTTATTTTGACAATGAAGTTGTTCTATTCCTTGAAGAAACAATATTCTCCACCCTATGTGCCTCTCTGTTCTCTTCAACTCTTGTGTTTCCTGCTCACTGACAGAGGAAGAAAAAAAGCTTGGTTTTCACTCGTATCACTTCCTGGTGCAGTTCCTTTGTGACTGGGTAAATGCCTGAGCCAACACAAGGCAGGGGATGAGTCAGAAATAGAAGTGGGACATGTTTTTTTCTTCAAAAGCAGCATCACAGTGGCCACGTAAAGTGTTCATTTGTACCACAACGAGCCAAGGAGATTCTGTGCCTGCATCTCACTCCCTGTCTGATGCAAGTACACGCTGGAATTTAACAGTTTTCTCACTGAGGCTTGACTCCATTATACAGTTATAAATCACATGTGCCTGATAAGCTTTAGCATTTAGTATTTTAGAGGAAGACAGGAGAAATCATGTCTCTGGTCATGTAAGATAAATGGGTCAACTTGAGCCTGAGGAAGGAAGATCTTCAACTCATGAGCTAGGATTGGCCTTATCAGTCAACCTGCTCAGGAGAAAGGTCATACCACTGCCTATCCACAAGGAAGAAAGAGAACAAAGAGAACATAGAAGATGTTTAGAACTCAAACAGACAATTGGCAGTAATAAATTCTTGTATGTTGATTTTGACTAAAAACAACGATTTCTAAATTAGGAAAAAATAGAAAAGCTTTTCCTCCCAGGAGGACAGTCAGGAAATTAAGAAGGCTGTCGGCAGATTTTATTTAGACTCCATGTTTGGATAAAGGCCTGAGCAACCTTGCCTCACCTGAGAGCTGACTCTGCCTTCAGCAGCAGACTGGACAAGTCAGCTCCTGAGTTCCCTTCCACGCTGAACTATCCTGCTTATAAGGTTTTGTCATTCTGTCTTATGTTTCCTTACAACCTGGTTATGTGGACACATGCATAACATACTGAATTCCAGGATTAAACTGGATNATACCATCACAAGAATGCATTAAATTAAGGCTATAAAATATAAAGCAAATCAAATAACTCCGTGAAGTTTCTGCACCTACTGTAAAAGAGAAAAAAAAAAAAAGTAGATCTTTGCATGGGTACTATTATTCAACATGCAAGTACCTGAGAATACAACACATTAGGCTTTATTTTGACAATGAAGTTGTTCTATTCCTTGAAGAAACAATATTCTCCACCCTATGTGCCTCTCTGTTCTCTTCAACTCTTGTGTTTCCTGCTCACTGACAGAGGAAGAAAAAAAGCTTAGTTTTCACTCGTATCACTTCCTGGTGCAGTTCCTTTGTGATAGGAAAAAATAGAAAAGCTTTTCCTCCCAGGAGGACAGTCAGGAAATTAAGAAGGCTGTCGACAGATTTTGTTTAGACTCCATGTTTGGATAAAGGCCTGAGCAACCTTGCCTCACCTGAGAGCTGACTCTGCCTTCAGCAGCAGATNTTATCCATAAGGAAGAAAGAGAACATAGAAGATGTTTGGAACTCAAACAGATAATTGGCAGTAATAAATTCTTGCATGTTGATTTTTACTAAAAACAACGATTTCTAAATTAGGAAAAAATAGAAAAGCTTTTCCTCCCATGAGGACAGTCAGGAAATTAAGAAGGCTGTCGACAGATTTTATTTAGACTCCATGTTTGGATAAAGGCCTGAGCAACCTTGCCTCACCTGAGAGCTGACTCTGCCTTCAGCAGCAGATTGGACAAGTCCCTTCCACACTGAACTATCCTGCTTATAAGGTTTTGTCATTCTGTCTTATGTTTCCTTACAACCTGGTTATGTGGACACATGCATAACATACTGAATTCCAGGATTAAACTGGATTTACACCTTTCGCTGATTTTATTTCCATGGATATGCCAATTTCTTGAAGTCACATTCTCCTTTTACAAAGCACTGAATCTAAGTGCCACAAAGTAACTCTTATAAGAAGCATTGACTTCAAGGTCTCTGCCCTTAAGTGACAGATTTTCATCATGTAACTCATATTTACAAGTGTCTATTCTGCCTGTGAAGTTTGAGGCACGTTTATGACTGCACTTTGAACTAACACCTGAGAAATGAATGCAGAAAACCCCGTCAAAACAGGGTACTCACTATGGAAGAGCCTTCTACTTCTCCAGAAACATACAAGAACAAATAGTACAAAATAACATAAAATAAGTCTCCGCCTCTACTGTTAAACATATGATTTGATACCTTATTCCTCTCTTGGATTCAAATCTCATGTTTCAGTAAGAATCTTGAGAGTACCAGATGTAAAGCCAATTTCAAAGTCCTTTTCAGGTGATGAGTGCCAGTTAGAATCACACAAAAGAACAGTGAAAAACATGTAATTAACCTCCACAGTCACTAACAAATTGCCCTCCTAAACACCAGCATTGTGCCTGAATCCTGCACATCACAGAATGCATTGTGGTTCTTGGAGGGTTCCAAATGACCTCATGGAAATGCCACAGGTCATTGTTGAGTCACCAAGCAAAAAATTAAATCACAGAAGCAAACAGTAAAGGACAGAAATACCTGGTTTCTATGGAAAGCTTTTGTTTCCAAGAAAGTAAAGAACTTCATTTTTGTTCTCAGTCTATCAGAAAAAGATAAAAACGATAACATACAATGGACGGATTATCAAAGGCTCAAACCTTGATGATATTTTTAGCATTGATATTCTTCCTATTTCTGATTCTCTGCTCTCCCTGTTCCACAGTTAAGCATTATCTCTGTTACCTTCTGTTTCCTGTTTTAAGGATTTAGGCACTCCAAAACTTGGCTGCTTTTTGCAGTGACTTTTTTTTTTTCCAATTAAATCCAGTAAAAATTAATTCTATCCACTATCAGTAAACAAATACTCTGATAATTACAGGAGGTTTTTATGACTGCACTCTGCTTGCTCTATTTATTGAATAAAATTTTCTACCTGTTTGGCTACAACGTTCTTCTGAAATAATTTTTCCTATGATAAGCGGTATCAATTTTGTTAATATTCTTCAAATTTAAACGCAACTGTTATCAGATTACTAATTTTCTCACTGGNGGTAAATGCCTGAGCCAACACAAGGCAGGGGATGAGTCAGAAATAGAAGTGGGACATGTTTTTTTCTTCAAAAGCAGCATCACAGTGGCCACGTAAAGTGTTCATTTGTACCACAACGAGCCAAGGAGATTCTGTGCCTGCATCTCACTCCCTGTCTGATGCAAGTACACGCTGGAATTTAACAGTTTTCTCACTGAGGCTTGACTCCATTATACAGTTATAAATCACATGTGCCTGATAAGCTTTAGCATTTAGTATTTTAGAGGAAGACAGGAGAAATCATGTCTCTGGTCATGTAAGATAAATGGGTCAACTTGAGCCTGAGGAAGGAAGATCTTCAACTCATGAGCTAGGATTGGCCTTATCAGTCAACCTGCTCAGGAGAAAGGTCATACCACTGCCTATCCACAAGGAAGAAAGAGAACAAAGAGAACATAGAAGATGTTTAGAACTCAAACAGACAATTGGCAGTAATAAATTCTTGTATGTTGATTTTGACTAAAAACAACGATTTCTAAATTAGGAAAAAATAGAAAAGCTTTTCCTCCCAGGAGGACAGTCAGGAAATTAAGAAGGCTGTCGACAGATTTTGTTTAGACTCCATGTTTGGATAAAGGCCTGAGCAACCTTGCCTCACCTGAGAGCTGACTCTGCCTTCAGCAGCAGATTGGACAAGTCCCTTCCACACTGAACTATCCTGCTTATAAGGTTTTGTCATTCTGTCTTATGTTTCCTTACAACCTGGTTATGTGGACACATGCATAACATACTGAATTCCAGGATTAAACTGGATTTACACCTTTCGCTGATTTTATTTCCATGGATATGCCAATTTCTTGAAGTCACATTCTCCTTTTACAAAGCACTGAATCTAAGTGCCACAAAGTAACTCTTATAAGAAGCATTGACTTCAAGGTCTCTGCCCTTAAGTGACAGATTTTCATCATGTAACTCATATTTACAAGTGTCTATTCTGCCTGTGAAGTTTGAGGCACGTTTATGACTGCACTTTGAACTAACACCTGAGAAATGAATGCAGAAAACCCCGTCAAAACAGGGTACTCACTATGGAAGAGCCTTCTACTTCTCCAGAAACATACAAGAACAAATAGTACAAAATAACATAAAATAAGTCTCCGCCTCTACTGTTAAACATATCATTTGATACCTTATTCCTCTCTTGGATTCAAATCTCATGTTTCAGTAAGAATCTTGAGAGTACCAGATGTAAAGCCAATTTCAAAGTCCTTTTCAGGTGATGAGTGCCAGTTAGAATCACACAAAAGAACAGTGAAAAACATGTAATTAACCTCCACAGTCACTAACAAATTGCCCTCCTAAACACCATCATTGTGCCTGAATCCTGCACATCACAGAATGCATTGTGCTTCTTGGAGGGTTCCAAATGACCTCACGGAAATGCCACAGGTCATTGTTGAGTCACCAAACAAAAAATTAAATCACAGAAGCAAACAGTAAAGGACAGAAATACCTGGTTTCTATGGAAAGCTTTTGTTTCCAAGAAAGTAAAGAACTTCATGTTTGTTCTCAGTCTATCAGAAAAAGATAAAAACGATAACATACAATGGACGGATTATCAAAGGCTCAAACCTTGATGATATTTTTAGCATTGATATTCTTCCTATTTCTGATTCTCTGCTCTCCCTGTTCCACAGTTAAGCATTATCTCTGTTACCTTCTGTTTCCTGTTTTAAGGATTTAGGCACTCCAAAACTTGGCTGCTTTTTGCAGTGACTTTTTTTTTTTCCAATTAAATCCAGTAAAAATTAATTCTATCCACTATCAGTAAACAAATACTCTGATAATTACAGGAGGTTTTTATGACTGCACTCTGCTTGCTCTATTTATTGAATAAAATTTTCTACCTGTTTGGCTACAACGTTCTTCTGAAATAATTTTTCCTATGATAAGCGGTATCAATTTTGTTAATATTCTTCAAATTTAAACGCAACTGTTATCAGATTACTAATTTTCTCACTGGGGCTTTTAGCATACTTATTAAAATCATATTACTCATAAACATTAGCTTCCTGAGACCTTCCTCTGAGCATTAAACAAAGATTTTAAAACTTTGTATTAGTGAGAAAACAGTAATAATTACCTAAAGCAGTTTCAACAGACTTCATCATTTAAAAGGAGACTGTTATATTTGTCACTTTCTAATTTGAAGAGATTTTTCAAGAAAATAAATGCTGGGCTTGTGGTGGGATTTTTTCCTCCTATTTTAACCTCTTCTTATGAGAACCTGTGCTTCTTGTCTGTTTTGCTTTTTTACCTTCAACATATTATTAGCTTTATGGG
>VWYE01026638.1:88333-191381 GCA_013398995.1 Alaudala cheleensis
ATTTGATACCTTATTCCTCTCTTGGATTCAAATCTCATGTTTCAGTAAGAATCTTGAGAGTACCAGATGTAAAGCCAATTTCAAAGTCTTTTTCAGGTGATGACTGCCAGTTAGAATCACACAAAAGAACAGTGAAAAACATGTAATTAACCTCCACAGTCACTAACAAATTGCCCTCCTAAACACCATCATTGTGCCTGAATCCTGCACATCACAGAATGCATTGTGCTTCTTGGAGGGTTCCAAATGACCTCACGGAAATGCCACAGGTCATTGTTGAGTCACCAAACAAAAAATTAAATCACAGAAGCAAACAGTAAAGGACAGAAATACCTGGTTTCTATGGAAAGCTTTTGTTTCCAAGAAAGTAAAGAACTTCATTTTTGTTCTCAGTCTATCAGAAAAAGATAAAAACGATAACATACAATGGACGGATTATCAAAGGCTCAAACCTTGATGATATTTTTAGCATTGATATTCTTCCTATTTCTGATTCTCTGCTCTCCCTGTTCCACAGTTAAGCATTATCTCTGTTACCTTCTGTTTCCTGTTTTAAGGATTTAGGCACTCCAAAACTTGGCTGCTTTTTGCAGTGACTTTTTTTTTTCCAATTAAATCCAGTAAAAATTAATTCTATCCACTATCAGTAAACAAATACTCTGATAATTACAGGAGGTTTTTATGACTGCACTTCACTTGCTTTATTTATTGAATAAAATTTTCTACCTATTTGGCTACAACTACAACATTCTTCTGAAATAATTTTTCTAATGATAAGCGGTATCAATTTTGTTAATATTCTTCAAATTTAAACGCAACTGTTATCAGATTACTAATTTTCTCACTGGGGCTTTTAGCATACTTATTAAAATCATATTACTCATAAACATTACCTTCCTGAGACCTTCCTCTGAGCATTAAACAAAGATTTTAAAACTTTGTATTAGTGAGAAAACAGTAATAATTACCTAAAGCAGTTTCAACAGACTTCATCATTTAAAAGGAGACTGTTATCTTTGTCACTTTCTAATTTGAAGAGATTTTTCAAGAAAATAAATGCTGGGCTTGTGGTGGGATTTTTTCCTCCTATTTTAACCTCTTCTTATGAGAACCTGTGCTTCTTGTCTGTTTTGCTTTTTTACCTTCAACATATTATTAGCTTTATGGGTACTTGCATTTTTGAGGTGTGATTTGTCTATCCCTGTGTTGTCACATTTACATCAAGCAGAGGTTTTCCTCTGTGGCCTTTGATATGAGCATTATTTAATCAAGTACATTGACAGAAAATAAAGCCAACCTGTTCAGGCACTGGATAAATAAAATAACCACTTTTTGAAAAAGATCTGATTGAGATTCTGTTTTATTATTGCATGTGTCTGTTGAAGGTTAATTGTCATAACAGTACACTTAATTTTAAATGCTTTCTAAAGGCTAATTTTTATTGTAACCAAACTGGCAATAAAAATGATCATTTTTGACCAAATACCTAACATGGACAAGTGCATTTTCCTCACAAAAACCCCAACCCCAGATAATGCCCTTTTCCATAACAGATACTATGTGCCTGCTTACCCTCACTTTACTTACCACTAGTTAGTATATTCTTCACTAATATTTCTTATAGATTCTGTTTATCTTTTTGTTCTTTCATAGCACCACTAAAATGGAATTAAGAGTCAGAAATTGCTAATTAAGAACCTAGCTCTCCAAATATGGAGGAAGAACAGCTGTTAACTCATGTATTGGTTTGGCATGGCCTAGTTTTTGGAAGACAAAAAGGAACGTTTCACTAGATCTTACTTACTTTCAGTTTTTGTTTCCTTAAAAAAAATGGGAAAGATAATTTCCTTAATTTCCTCAAATTTATAATTTTCCTTCAGTTTCACTTCCAATATTTAAGAAATGCCATAATTCAACTCAAGTTGGCAAATATTAGAGTAAGCAACAAGACAACAAGAACCCTCAAGAACATCTATGCATTTTTTTTACTGCTATTTAAATGAAAATGGCCTATCAAGATTTTTCTTGAGAGAAAAGACTGGCATATCTGAAATATTATAACAATTGACTAGAAAACCACAGAAAGTTAGCACTTCCTAAAGAATTCCAAGTCTTGTCTCACAGATAACCCCAACCTATCTACTTGGTGCATAATCTGGCTCTATTTCAGTTAAAAACAAAAAGTAGGAATACTTTTTACACAGCAGATGTGCATAAGAAAAAATGGAGGATTTTTTTTTAATCAATAGGTGTAATAATCATATGAAGCACCAAAGTTTCCAAGAAATAATTTTGTAATAATACTTATTCTCCAGATCAACCAGTAAGTTTTTTTTTTAATTTTGAAAATTAGGTGAGTTTTTTGTTTTGTTGGGGTTTTTTTTGTTTTTTTTCTTGGTTTTTTTTTTCTCCAGAATGAAAGAAAGAACCTGGGTTAAGTTTTAGATTAGCTATAGTCTAAATCTAATTAACAAATTGTGGTTAATTAAGCTTTCCAAAACTGTTTTTCCCAACATATGGGGGGATACTTTTCCATAACTGAACACATCAGTCCAATTTATGGAATATAAAGGACAAGCTAAAAAAAGAATATGCTCCCAGTCTGCTTCTCTCCATGAGCAATTATTACATTAGCATTGTAAATTTTTATGTTTTTTAAATAGATAATGGGAATTTCTATATATAAACTAATCCTATTATATCATTTGAATACAACCTTGTAGAACAAAAAATTCATTTTTTAAGCTCATAAATGAATAAATAATACACATTCAAGAAAAATCAAATGCACATTTAGCAAGTCAAGTGATTCATAATGTCTGTATGTCATTGGTGTTACCTCACTAATTATTATAAATTATTATTTAAAATTTATTTTAGCTGACAGCTAGTTCAAAAGATTTCAGTTTAAGAGCTTGAAAAACTCAATGGCAATTAAGTAATATTCTAATACAGGTAATTAACTATGTAGGTGGCTGTATAAATTAATTCAAATTATAAAACACTATTTGTGAAAGCTTAGCTTTAGAGTATAGACTTTTATTACACCCTGAAGCAGTAAAAATATATTACTTATAAGCAACACTTATAGAAACCTAGTCTGATGCTTTTAAAACAATGGAATGATCTAATTTTAGATCTTTCCTTATTATAAATCAGAACAATTTTATTTGGTCCATGTTACATTTGGAGAGGGTTTCTACTGACATGAAGAAAACAAGACTCTACTGACACTGACATATCTAGCCAATCACTTGTATCACCTGCTGTTGACATGCTTCTGTCTGTCATACAGAACCTCCATAAAGCTTTATGAGACAATTAAGAGATCAAGATTTTACTGGAGACCATAACTGTGATTTATGGCTTGTATGCAACTTCTTTTCTGTGAATCAACACCATATTTAAACCAATAAAACAAAGACGAGGATTTGTCATATTGACGTGTTTCTTGAGTAGTGTGATGCTGTGTTACCATAAAACTACCAGAACAGAAAGCCACAGAATGTATCATTTATTTTTCCTATTTACCTGAATTTGATCTTGAAAAAGGTTATTTACTGTTTTGCTTCTTGTATTTGTGTTACAACATCTACATAACACATCTACTCTGAGATTAAGAACTGCAGAAATCACTAGCAAAAATATTGCAACTACTACTAAGTCAACAAAATCATAAATTCTCCTTAAAGTTGCTATATTTGAAGTAAAACCAGAGCCAAAAAGTACTGGACTACTCAGCTCAGGGTGTTTTATCTCACAGATCAGGAAGGATATTTCTAGGTAAGTGTATCACCAACCATACTCACATTATTTAGAGACCATGCATACAGTTCTCTGTACAGAAACTCCTCCAGAGACAACCCATGACCAACAGGTGTGGTCAATTCCCCCTGGCTCTGTGCTGAAAGCCTCCATGCCATTCACTTTCTAGCATTATGAAACTCTCTGAAGGCTTCACCAATCCTAAGCAGCACAACAGTCCACTCCATTCTGTTTTTAAATATATATCTTTTTAATAAAATAATGGTAGATGGTTAGGCACAGAGACAATGAGGCAAATGATTCTTCATCTTGATGCTAAATCTTTGGAGTACATTCCAAAACCATTTTACAGCTGTATTTGGAATATAAATATTTATACCATGGTCAAAATTATTACTGTGAGGGGCTTTTTTTAGCAAGATTACATGTTCACAAAAGGAAAAGTAACAAAAAGTTGCATTTTCACTTTTCATCATGGTTTTCTTTTTTATCTCATTAAAATTGTAATATTTGACTTACCCTATTGTAGGTGGTTCAGAACCTTCTATTTCCAAATAATCATATTTTTCTTCCATTTGGAAATCTGTAAAAATGAGTGAGATAGTATCACCAGGCTCTGCCACAATAGTCCATGTGCAATCTGCATTATTATGGTATTCATTAGGAAAGTTGGGGCTCGAGATGATTCCACTTGATCCTCTCATAGTTCCTCCACAAGCATCCTCAGCTGTAAAAGAAACAAAAAAAAAAAAAAACAAATTAAAATCATCCCTTAGAAACATATACTTTCTTGCCAAGAATAGAAATTTATTACTGTTTAGGTGAACAATTCCTGAAAACTTTTTAACATGTCTGACTTATAATGCTGCTCCAAAATTAAAGTGTTAAAAAAGTAATTGCTTCAAGTTACAATTACTTAGGGATTATTATACTTGCCAGCACATATTTTTATAATCTACTATCTATTAATGATAAATTTGAATTAGCATTGATTCAGTCACTTTACAATAGCATGCAAAAATGTCACTGTTTCCTCTTCTGCTTTACCAAAAATGTTTTCATAAATCAAGTTGAGATTAATCCCTGTCATAAACAGTGTGACACGTGATGTGCAGCAGTCACATTATACTGAGAAAAGAAGCATGAGAACCTTACCCATTATATACAAATTGTACTGTCATATTTTATTTTATTGAGTATCTAGTCACTAGCTTTATTCTTGAGAAATCATTTTCTCATTTTCAAACAGGTGATCAGTTTTCAAACCAAAGCCATTCAAAGCCAGAGTAATTTCTTAATGTCATATGCAAGATGCTTTCACAATTAAGATGTTTACATCAGATTAATAATTTTTAATAGATCAAATATTTACAATTTTACCATAGGCATGCATTTTTCACGTCACATGAATAACTGTGAAAAGAATTGACTAATTATCACAATTATTTTTTTGTTCTTTGACACTGACTCTGAAACCAGCATTACTCTACTTTTTAGCACATGATCTTATGCCAAATTACCAGGCAAACATTGGATATTCACAAAATCAGTTCTAAAAGACCTTTTTCTATGATGAAACAATTCTCAAATGACTGATGTTCAGTATCTTCTTTATTAATAATGTATGTATGCCTAATAACTCAAAAATTACTTTTGAGGATCATATGTTAGATTTCTTTCTGTGAGCTAATAAAATTAATTGGAAATTTAGTGCTTTTTCTTTCAAAAATATAAATATCTTTCAAATAACTTGAATGAAAAGTACCATATTGCATTACTTATTCAGTTTATTACCCAAATGTTTGAAGCATATTTGAAAAGCAATTCTTGTTTCTGCTCAGTTAGAGTGCTAGCATGAATAAAACTTGCCCCAGAGTCTAAAAACCCAGTCAATTCTGATGAAAAATTAATGATAAGGATAGAAAAAAAAGCAACTTTAAGAAGTATAGGATCACAGAACAAAAAGTTTAAAGAATTCTGACACACATAATGGCTCACTTCAAACAGAAAGAAAAAAAATCATGACTCTTTATTACAGCAGTTTAGGAGTTTAAAATACTGGGTTTTTTCTCCTAAAAATTCTGCTAAATTATGCCATGGCCAGGCTAAAAAAAAAAATCACAAAGTAAAAGCATATCTTAAATTTATTCTTATGAATTAGCCAGAGCACTTTGAATCCACTAAATATAATAAAACTGAGAAACCTCATCACATCACAGGTTCTGGCCCTATACTTTGAAAGGAATAATAAATATATATATGAAAATAATAAGAATATAACGTTTTCATGCATTACAGACATAAAAAATTTTTTTTTTTAAATTGCTAGTTTACAATAGCAAGCTTTCCTATTGAAAGAATTCATGTTCTGTTTTTCACAAATGAATTACATTTGAATTTCATTAAGAAAAACATGTCTTAATTCCAAAAAGTATAACAAACTGTTTACTAACACTGTTGCTATAGTATACCAAAACTTAAAAAATTAGTGTGGCACTGTTTAAAAATATAAACAATGTCAATGAGTGTGCCCTTTAACCTGAGCCACAGCTGTTCAGAGACTTTTCCAAAGGGTGATTTTGCAACCATCACCAAAATGGCTCAAACAAGTGATCGTGGTTTTTATTCTGATTCATGCAGCAAATTTGCTATAAATACAGTTAATATTACCTATATCAAAGTATTGCATATATAACTAAAAGCACACTGGAGATTATCTTAGTGTATTGCAAGCATTAGAAAAATGAATAACAGAATTACTGCACTTGTGAGCCTCTTTTCCTCCACCTACAATATCATTTGCTTGGTTCAAGTCTCGCAATCAGATCCCCATAGGTAAAAGCTCCCATCTGTGAGAAGACTAAAAAACATTATGCCCGTGCAAATGTTTGGTGCCTTAAGTTGTGAAGACAGTGTAAAAAAAGATTCCATCTTGAAATAAATTGATGAACACTGTTGACAGGAGTTCTTCCACTAACTTCATAGTGCACAAGACCCTGACAAATAAAAGAGAATGTAGTAATTGTATCTTGTGCAACCCGCTTTTAGCACCACTATTTGTATCACAGTTGAAGCAGCATAATTTCTTAGATGTCAGCTATGAAATGTTGCAAATAAAAGAATAACTGGTGTAGGAACATTTAGGAAGAGTGGCTGATCTTCACTAATCTGCAACAAGCCCAGACAGGAGATGTGAACAAGGAAGAGAGGAAAAATAAGCTTTGCTGTGATTTTGATACAGATCCACAATAATCTCTTTCCCTACTTTCCTGTAACTTTCTGAATAACCTCTAACAAACTACCAAGGTAGGTGTCCTCAAAACATTTAAGTGCCTAACCCCATTTTCCCATGGGAAAAGACTAGCCCATTCATGAGATTGTCTTTGCTCAAGGACCACAGTATACTTGGTGGCTAAAGCCGCAGGATGGGGAAACCCAGTGTGTGCCTCAAGGACATTTAATCTTGGAGAAAAAATAATCTGTGGTGCAAGTTTTATGTTGCAAGGAGCAAAACAGCTGGAACAATGTGAACCAATGAAGAGTGAATTTTGTGAGGAGTAAGGACAGCGTGGCAGTGACCTGGGTCTGGCTGCTGTGGGTGCCCAATCAAGTATGTTGCTTCTCCTGTCATAGGCACCCATCCTGATGAAAAGATCCCAAATCACAGCCTATTTTTGAACATCTGGAGTGGTAGATGAAGTCCATGAGATGGGAAAATAATATCTGTCTCTGAAAGGATGGAAGATTATTGAGAACAGATGTATCTGTTGGTTGGTTGCCAGCAGGGTTTAAGGATGTAGTTGAGGTTGTATGTGTATGTGCTGCATATTCCCACACCCAATACACACTACAGTCACTGCAATCATAATGTAGTAGCTTAACAGTGGTAAGCACCTTAATGCCCTGAAAGAATTGTGTGCATTCATATCCTTTTAATTTCCAGTTATCAAATACGAAGAAAATCACTCACAGAAATTGTAAGAAGACGACACTTCAGTTAAGACTTGATAGAATCTGAAATTGTTAAATTACTAATACATAGCTAATACTGACATTTTTTTAAAAAATCTACTTTTTAAAGTCATACTCCATACTTTCAAATTAAATTGGTCATGTACTGAGAAATTTTATCCAATAACAATCTTGCAAATGTGATATGAAGGCATAAATGCAGAAAATACACTTACAGCCAAGATGTCATTTTTCCTAACATATTTCTCTGATCTTAACCATATGCTGAAAGGGGAAAATTTTTCAAAGTGATATGCAAAAGGGGACTTGGCATTAGAAAGCTTTTCAAGGTATTATGAATTCAAATTAAGATCTCAGTTTGAATATGCATAAGGACTCTTGTGTAGAGGGAGTACCACTGATACTACGATCAGCGATGATTATGAAAGTAATGTTTTGAGGGTTTGGGTTTTTTTGGGTTTTTTTTGTTTTTTTTTTTTTTCTTTTTGTGAGCATAGATTGTTTCTATTAAAAAATCAACCTGCAGTTTTTCTCTCTCTTCATTATTTCCTTTTAAAGTCTTATGACCATTAAAAGAAAAAAAAAGCTAAATGTGTACATGTTTGAATACTCTCCAGTGAAATCTGATTTAATAAAATTTTATCTTTGCTTTTCTTCCTCGCTTGCTGTTTACTGTTCATTTTTCATAATAAATTTTGAAAATATATTTATCTAGTTATGTCTTATTTAATTTTCTGCTTATTCTTGTAGCTTTCAGTGATATTCACAATAATGTAACATAAATACTGAACCGTAAATTTCAATAAAATGGATGATCAAAGACAGGCAATGTCATCAGTGATTTATAGGACATGCAAATTTGTGCACTTCATTGAGAATTCAATGAGATTGCATGGTAGATCAAGCTTTAATCTGGTACACAATGTATCACATTATCTTATCTATCTAGATATTTATAGCAAACTAAACAGTTAAATTTTCTGCACATCCTATATTGCCTTCATTAAAAAAAAACAACCAACAACTTCGATTTAGTTTCTTATTCTGTTTCTTCATTGGCTATGCTACAATCACCAGAATAAAAACTGTACAGGCTGAAGTGAAAAGCACCTTAAAATGTTAAACTCAATTTTAAAGCCTGTAGTACTATAGTGTGATTATGAAAGCCACTAATGAGCACTGTAATAGATTACATAGGCACAAAATTATCTTTAAGAAGCTCCATAGGCAACGCCAGTTCCCTCTGCTTCCTCCTTTGCACAACAATACTTACTCCTTTTCCTGCCCTCTTTTCTTGGAGAATCTGTGTACATCTATCACAGAACTCCAGCAGTGTCAACTGTTTTGCCATGGCTCTGTGATTTCAATAATGTCACTGATCTCTGATCACATGTGAAGTTGCAGTTCTTGGGCTTCTCATGCCACAGTTGCTTGTGTACAGACACTCAAGAGCTGTTTCTGGTCACCCCACTTCATCAAAATGAGTGCAAGAAAATCCCTCATCAGTCTGTCTGTGTGTACACTGCCTGATCCTCTGTTCTTCAATAAACCTTCACGCTTTGGCAAACAACTACAAAAACCCAGTGGACCTGGGTCAAAGACCTTCTCATTGGGTTAGCAAGATCTTGCTCCACTAAATAAAAACAAGCTCTTCAATTTAGTCTCAATAATGTAATGTTTAGAGTCAGAGAATAAACAAATGGGTCTGTACAGTATAGAGAACAATGTCTGTAGTAAAATGTATATTCATTTTATATAATATTCTGATACATTCTAAAAACTCCCAATATAATGCAAGATAGATATAGAAATATATAATACCTGATAAACATTTTTATGTTGACTTTTTTTACGAAACTATAGCAATGAAAAAAATGTCAGCCTTTTCTCATAATTTATAGACAAGAATAACCTTACAGATTTCAGAAATTGAAATATAAATATTGCAAAACATCCATCAACTGAAAATCTTTCAGGATAGCTTTGCAGAAGATTCTTCATCTTTGACTAACACAAAGTTCATCCAGTTTTTGAGTAGAGGGACATAAAACAGTTCTTGAGGACAAATGGAAGTCTTATCTTCTGTATTGATTCGTAAAACTCACAGATTTTAAATTTAAAAAAAACCCAGTGATGACGATAAATCGACATGATTCACATCCTCAGACCTCTCACTTTTTTTACTGTATATCAGTAAAATTCATACAGATTTGACAGCCAGCAAAAAATTTAAAAAATCAAATTAATGCATCTCTAGCTAAGGAGGTGAGGAGCTTAAATGGTGCTTAAACACCAGTTATCATCACGTTAAATGGAATACATTGCCTTTCCACCTACCACCTTTGAGACAGAATCACAAAAATTACCTCTGCCATGGGAAAACACCACAATACCCACACAGCCTGTGACTGCCTGGAGGCCTGTATTGGGCAACACGGGGTGACCCGTGAGGAACGCGGCCTGGCCCTGCACAGTCCGGGTGGCGTGGCAGCACCGAGGCACAGCGGGGCCGGACGGGCACGAAGGGCAGCACTGAGGCACAGCGGGGCCGGGCGGGCACGAAGGGCAGCAGGAGAAGCACAGCGGGGCGGGGCGGGCATGAAGGGCAGCAGGGGAAGCACNAGAGGGCCGGGCGGGCACGAAGGGCAACAGGAGAAGCACAGAGGGGCCGGGCGGGCACGAAGGGCAGCACGGGAGGTACTGTGGGCTCGGGCAGACAGAAAGGGCAGGCCAGGAGGCACAGCGGGGCCGGACGAGCACGAAGGGCAGCAGGGGAAGCACAGAGGGGCCGGGCGGGCAGGAAGGGCAGCAGGGGAAGCACAGAGGGGCCGGACGGGCAGAAAGGGCAGCAGGAGAAGCGTAGAGGGGCCGGACGGGCACGAAGGGCAGCGCTGGAGGACGCCAGTAGGCGAGGACACAGCGAAGGATGATCGACAAAGGGGAATCGTGGGCTCTGTGCCCTCGCCGCCAGTCCGTGTGTGAGAGATAGAACTCATTCGTGTCAGAACAGAGATATTTATTAAATTGGACTGTGGGAATAAAAAAACAGTACAAAGATGAATTCTGAGCAAATGCCACTAAGGCTGGGAAAAGAGGTAAATAGACGAAAAACTGAGCAAACGTAAATATACGTAACTTTATGCGAGCAAAAGAAAGAAAGACAAAAAAAACCAACAAAACTGCAAGGAAGCCTAAGGACAACACAGAATGAATAATGAAGACTTGGGCCTCTGTCCCAACGACTATCAGAGGAAACCAAAGTGACATTAGGAAAAGAGCCCATACATACATGTAGAAACAATAGACTTTATAGGAAATAAAAACTGCTGAGAAATGCTTATGTATAGGTATAAAAACCTCACAAGACTAGCCTTTGGGGGACGTGTTGGTTGACTCCCCTGCGTACCCAGCGCTGTTTTGCTCGTTTTTTGCCAAACATAAATTAACAAATAACTAAATTTTGATTACAAATTGGAGTATAAGTTATCATGGTTAACATGTGCCTGTTAAAGGTTAGGGGTAGCAGGAGCGAGTGGAAGAGACAGATCGAACCCACGTGAAGGCAGAGGAAATCTCTGTTTACTAAGTTTTTTTGTTTTTTTTTGAATCCTGAATCAGTAACTAAACATTTATGTTACCTGGCAATAAATTAAAGTTCAGTGATATCCTCAGAGCTGCCCCTTTTTTTCTCCAAGGAAATGTCATGTTGTGGATGTGATTTAGGCGAGTTGGACTCTCCTGTACTGACAGGAAAAGTAATTGTTTTCTAGTAAATGATGCACAGAGATCTCATTTATTGTTCTTTATTCGATAAAGAAGGAAGGAAACAATTAAATACAAGTAAAAGCTTGGCACATAAAGCCAATTCTTTGTCTTTTTTACAAAGCAACCAAAACCAAAACAGCAAAAACAAAATGAAACACCCAAACAAACAAACAAACAAAAACCCCACAAAGAATGCAGCCTCCTGAACTCTTACCTATACGTGTGTTTGTAGTTTTTTTTAATCTTCTTTTTTAGTATACCACAATTTGAAATTGATGGGTTAACTCACAAGATTTTTTAAACAAAAATAATCAGTTTATATTAACCGTGTCTTTACTACTATTACTACTGTCTTCCAAAAAAAAAAAAATTATGTGTTTTTCTCACATAAAAATGAACTTTGGGAAAAGATTGGTGCTTTTATTGCTTACAAACCAAAGTAATTTAAATTAAAATATTTGGAGAGGCCTTGTTTGAATATAAGCACAACTGAAAAAACATAAAGATTTCTTGATGATCAAACTGTTTCCTATTGTTTTGTGAAACAATAAAGCTTAGAAGCTCTGCAGCATTAAGATACCCGTTTAGATTTCATGGTTCTGAAGCCTGATATATACTGTTTGAGTTGCTGAGGGGCAGAAGGCATAAGAGTAAATTCATTAAAAATGGAATACAGAGGAAAGCAGAAATAACTTAAATTGATTGATTCAACAAAGAAAAGAAAAAAAAAAAATACCTCGAAGTAAATATATCAATTCATCAACTTGAAATTCAATTACTTTTTCTTTTTCATTATTTTTAATACCTACAAGGAAGAATGGTTGTTACCATGATTTATAAATGTAATTTTGTCTTCAAAATTTGTCTTGTCTTTAAACCAAGCATGAAAAATGTGAAAGATGAAATAACATAACACTTGAAATTTTAGTATTTACTAGGGATCTTGTGGATTTTGTTGGGTTTCTTTTTTTTTTTCATTTCTCAAGAGAGAAACTACATCAAAGTATGAACTTAGCACCGGCTGATTTTTGCACCTTTTTTTTGCAGTTTTGCCTCTGAACCACAAAGAAATGAAATTATTGGAATGGAGACCCTGTTCTATTAAAAACAAACGTTTATGGAATTGCATAAAATAATGGCAATGTTGTGTTTTAACCCAGCTGGCAACAAAGCATCACAAATTCACTCCCTCCAAAGTGGTCCTTATTTTATTTATCTGTTGATATTTTACTGTACAGAATAAGTTTGTTTCTGTTCTGTGACAATCAGTGGTGGTAGAGTCAGGAGGAAAGCTGAATCCCAACCAGAGCACCCGGTGTCATCTGGCAGACACTGCCTGCAGAAAGGAAGAATTAGCACTTCCTTTGGGATCAGTTTACACCTCTTAGTTTGAAGGACCTTCTCAGGAGATAAGTGCAGCAGGCGGGATGTGAAAGGCACCAAGAAAAAAGCTTGCACCCATGAGGATTGCACTGGGTTAGTGTGGCAAGGTTTTGGTATCGGGGCTGCAGGAGTGGCCTCTGTAGACGTCAGGGGCTGCTCCCGTGGAGCCTGTTCCAGGGTGCTCCAGCAGCTCTGCCACTGACTAAAGCTGAAGCAATTAGCAATGTTGGTGGTGCCTCTGTGGTAACGTATTTAAGAAGAGGGGAAAACGCTGTGCAGCAGCAGAAAGAGGGAGAAGAGAGAGAGGCTGTGTAAGAAAAATGGCAGGTGCTAACCTGAAGACACCAAGTCCAGTGAAGAAGAAGGTACTATAGGCTACAGGTGCAGAAGTTCCCCTGTAGCTGGTGAAGACCATGGTGATGCAGGTTATCCTGGGAGCTTTTGTTTGCCTGGGGAGCCTGTGGAACTTATAGCCTTGGAAATTTTCAAAAGTGAGCTGCATAAGACCCAGAGAAAATATAACTGCCTTTTAAGTCAGACTTGAGAGGTATGTTTGATTTGATAACCTCTTGTGGTCCCCAAATAAGTTCTCCTATCATTCAATATAGTTTGCCTATGATAGTTTAGAGAATAGAAAAGAAGAATAACGTCCAAGCAAATTGAAAAACAAAAACAGTAAAGAATTTGTATTCTTTGAATTAACTTACTATTTTTTAAATTTTCCTGCACATAATCTAGTAGAAAATCTGGAGCGAAATTACAGGAAAAAAGAATACTTCCTTTGTTTTATTTTCAACTCTCTTGACCTGATTAAAAGTTGTATTTATTTTTCCTCAAAAGAGGTTCATGGTTTTAAGTTTTGCACCATTAAATGGAGAAAAGGTTTCAATGCGTACATCTTCAGTTTTTATTTCACTTTAAAAATGTTGGAATGAGACACCTTCAATGTCTAAACTATCAAGCAGATCTCATACTAATTTTCTATATTACATTCAGATAAGACCTAAGAGGCATAAGAGACTACCATAACTTTCATTGTCTAGTTTTTTGAAACTTCTGGCCTAATGACAACTGGATTACAAGAGGCATGTATCTTAAAATAATTTATTTTTATGAAGAAAAATGTAAATGTTCATCAGAATTTCTTAAAATGTGCAATTCCTTATGCTTATTTTTGTAAAACCTCTATACAACAGGATATATTCTTTCCAAGCACCATGCAAAACAAGAAGCACAATTTCTGTGGCATATTTGTGATCTCTTTACTTCTGTGATGTTACATTTCTAAAAGAGTTTGTGTTTTATTGCATCACAAAATGCCTAAATGATGACAAAATGTTTCCAAGATTTAAGACTCAAGATTTCTGTAGTTGTTCAATTATGCAGAGACTTTAGAATTCAGCACTCATGAATGTGAACTGTGACTACTGCTTCACCAGAAAAGAGAAGCAGGACCTAACCTCTTCTGAAGACATTTTCTCAGCCAATTTATGACTGCTTTGGCAGCTCTGTTACCTGATTTGCCAAAATTTATCAAACTTAATTTAAGTCTGCCTGCATTTGAAAAGTTCACAGGGACATTCAGATTTGGAAAACTAAAATCAGAACTGGAAGGAAAAAGATTTTTACACCACAGAAGCATTTAGAAATAGGAGATTCAGTGTTCTGCTTGAGTGATGAACAAAGTTTTTCAAGCAGAAGTTGAATATATCTTTTTCACTTTAGCCAGTAACACTCTCATAGACAAACTGATAAAGTATGGGGTAGATGAAGAGTCTGTGATGTGTGTCAAAAAGTAAGTGAAGAGCTGGGAGGTGAAATGCATGAAGGATGGTGAAGTGCCAGAAGCAGCATAAAGTCCAGACAGGGACCAGTTACCTCACACCTGTCCAATGATGGCTCTTCAGTATGAGAGACATGAACAGAGAGAGTCCCACAACGGGTCACAAGTTATGCAGGGACTGGAGCTGCAGACATACAGGGAATCTGAGACAGTGCATATTCTGTCTGAGGTAGAGAAAGTTCAAGGGGAATTATCAGTGCTTATAAATACTTGACAGGGAAGTAAAGAAGATGGAGACAGACTTGTCACAATGGTACCAAGAGAAATAACAAGCAAATTTGGCACAAATTGAAATAGAAGTAATACAATTCAAACATATTTTTTCCCACTGTAAGAGTGGTTGAACATTCAAACAGATTGTTCAGGGAGGCTGTGGGGCCTCTATCTGTCAGATACTCCAAACTTAACTGGATATGGCTCTGATCATTCCTCTCCAGGTGGCCTTGCTCTCCATGGGGTGACTTGAACTAGATTATATTCAGAGGTGCCTTCCAGCCTCAGATACTGTCTGTTATGTGATTCTGGGAATAATGTGCCCTCTCCCAGGTCAAGAACCGAGTACAGTGCAGACTGCGGAAAGCCATGGAAACCAGGATACCGTAAACACAAATTGAGTGTCATGAGTCTTGACACTAGCCACAGATCAACAACTGTCAGAGCAATACCAGAAAATAGTGGAGAGTGCATAACATGGGTCATTGTGGACTGATCTGATTTCCTTCAAAGACCCTTGTCTGTAGAGATCTGCTGTTTTAGTGTTTTAGTGCAGCCATATGAAATCACATAGAAGCAAAGTGCCCACAGGGAACTGATGTGTGTTGAAGCCCAGCCACTGCATGAGCACCAGCACTGGGAATGGCTGGAACAAGCATTGACTTCCGTGGATGTAACCAACATCCACTCCGGACTGGTGATCACAGTGTACATCAGTGTGAGTAAGGCAAAGGCTTTACCCTGACACATCTATGTCCTCTGATCTTCTACTTAAAAGATTGAGCTCTGGCAAGTACATTTTCCATACTCCTTTCCCGCATGACAAATTTCACTGTGAATACTTCGACATCCATGTTTTTAATATCTGTTTTTTGTCCCTTCAACATTAATCAAAAAAGTTATACAGAACCATTATATTAAAAAGGCTTGCCTTTAGAGCCACTGAGGTGTGCAATACACATTCTTCTTGTTTCACACATCATTGAATCAACAGGTAGTCATGGCATCTTTGGAGCCATTCTGGTTTATGATAGAAATTCAAAGCATTAAAGATGTGTGCCAGAAGTCATTAACGATTTTTTCCTGGAAAATCACAGTGCATGTCTAATAGTCAACTTGAAGTCTCAGATTGCTATCCATTTTACCAGTTCAGATTTAAAAAGTGATTGGAATCATGGTCCAAATGTTAATTTTAAATTTTTATTAGCTTGCCCTCAGGTATTGAAAATTTCAAAGTTTCAGTTGCCAGGACCTAAACATATGCCAAAACTTGTAATAATGGCCTTGTGAAAAAAGCAATGATAGCAGAACTGAGGTAACCATACATTAAAAAAAAAAAAATCTAGTGCTTTTTTCAAACAAGGATGTTGCAATACATTTGTTGATATTAAGCACTTTGTATGACTGCAGCTGTTTCAGACACTTCCCAAAATGAAACAGAGCTGAGTTGAAGAGCAGGTATTTAGAGAGGCAGCAATCTCGCAATTAAAACTCTGAGGTCCGTGATGACAGACCTTGTAGAAGGCCACCTTGCTGAAATCAGAATTCTGAAAAAGGTTCTCTTTATTGTCATATTCATCTTTTATTCCCCTATTAGCTCTCTAGCAGGATACAGAATCAAGTAATTATTTCAGTTGGAAGGGGCCTTAATCATCATCTAGTTGCAACCCCTCTACCACTGGCAGGAACACCTTCAAAACGCAAGACATGTTAGTATTTTGTTTTATAAATTCTTGTGAAGTACACTCTATTTTATTAAGTTTAAAACCTTTCTGGTTTATTAAAAAAAAGCTGAATACATTGCAACATATGGTTGCCGTCAAACTGCTCTCCTGATAAAGGCAATTAAAATCAGTAGCCTGATATTATTTGTGATAAATATTTATTGGTAGCATGTTGAAAATGAAATATTGTATTACAATGGAATCATGCTACCTAGTGCCTAGATGAAATAAATACCAAAAGGGAATCACTACGAACACCTTATCTCAATATAACCAACTTCATACTCTGACTCCTGTAGCTCGAGCTGAGGTCTGCTATGCGCATCAATTTAAGTGCATTGATCAAGATATAATTAATGTTTGCTTACCTTGACTGGCAAAATAAATGCGCTAGAACTGTGTAGCCAATGTAACAGCATAACCAGTAGTACCTCAGCATTTTTGTGACATATTGCCACAGAGAGACACAGTACATGAGGGGCTTTAAGGAGTATGTGAGTGGTTCACCAAGGAGACAAGGGTGTTGGTTGCCGCTCATAAGCAACATCCATGTAAAAAACTTGCAAGGTAAGAGAAGCACCAGTAATACCAACTGCTCTCCTGCCCGTTAGATGAGAATGGCTGTCAAGGATATGTTTTCAAGACCCAACACCCAGATAAATGCATATGGATATATTTATATACATTCAGTTGTAACACTTCTCATCCAATACTTGGTAGATTACATTGTTTATGAAGATGATGCGATAGTATGTGTACTGATGGATAAATTTGCAGTTCCATCTGGACCAATGGCATTACACACTAAAGCAATATTTTTACTCAGGAAAGGAAGGTATTTCTAGATACATGGGGAAAAAGCTTGAGTTCAGAAGACTAAATTTCTATCAAAAGAATTTTAAAAGATTAATTCTAAAATGAGTTGGCTTTTAATGTCATGCTGACACAATGTAAATACTGTGTCTGGGCACCTTCAGTGAAGGAACAGCAAAGAAAATCAACCAGAAAAAACAAATTGGCTGAGGAACCTCATACAATTAATTGGCTGCCAAAGTATTTGCATCAAGTGACAATTCTTAAAGCACACAATGTAATAACACAGTAATAAAATGCATAATGTGCTATTTTCATCATGACAGTGTAACAGTTAGAATCAAAGAAAAACACATTCCTTATGTTATAACATAGACTACCTGAAAGTTAAATAATTCAACAACAGCATAAATTATTGTCATATAAATTAAACATTATGCTTAGGAGAACACAGCGTATATGATTACTTGTATAACAAAATGCAAAAGAAGCCCCAAACTCCACTGTTGAAACCTGAATTGACTATAAAACCATTAAGAATTTCAGTTTGTCTTCTTCCTTCTCCAGCACCTCTTGCATTTATAGCTGAGCTTTTAGCAAATTTAGCTGAAGTGACACGTTCTGAAAAACACTGTTAAAATTTTCATGAAAATAGACAACTAGATGTAAATTACTAATGCCATTGCAGAATTCACACACTGGAGAGTAAATACAATCATACTATTAAACAATGAAAATTCACAGAAAGGAAAGCACTGAAAAGCCAATATGTTTGTTACAGCTGACCACTACAGAAAATAAATATTTTCACTTTTTTTTCCTTTGCTTGTTTTTGAAGGACTAGAGTCTGAAGTCAGCTAAGTAATTTTCTTACTTTGGATTTTAAATGTTGAAAAAACCTTGATACTTGTGATTCAATTACTTTTTTTCATATGTTCTAAACCAGAGTTGTTTCTACAAGTGATTATATTTCTCTGCATCTTCAATAACCTCAGATAAATGAGGATCAGTCATAGAATCATAAATTGGTTTGGTTTGAAGAGATCTTAAAGATAACCTAGTTCCAACTGCCCTGCCATGAGCAGGGACACCTTCCACTAGACCAGGTTACTCAGGGCCCCATCCAACCTGGGCTTGCACACCTCCAGGGCTGGGTCAACCCCTACTCCTCTGGATACCCAGCTGCAGTGCCTCACCACCCTCACAGTCAAGAATTTCCCCCTTATATCTCATCTAACCCTTCTCCAGCTTAATGCCATCCCTTATTGTCCTACTGCTACACTCCCTTGTGGAAAGTCTCTCCCTAGCTTTCCTTTAGTAATCTCCTTCTAGGTACTGAGGGCCTACAAAAATTTCTACTATTTTTGAAGCCACATTCTGTTCCTACCCTACTCTCTAATGCAGAAATTCCCTATACTTCTGCAGAAATTATTAAAAATTAAGATTAGAAAGTTACAGTTTTAAAATAATAAAATTTGTAGAAAATCAAAAGTACTGTTCTAAGCCTATGGTGTACAATTTCAAAAACATTACTAAAGTAAATTACCTCAAAAATAATATCACAAGACCGTAGATACATATAGCAGGTCACTTCATTATACTGTGTAGATATTTATGAACTTTATTAATAAATGTGGTTTTATAAAATGTATAAATAATATACTCAGTACTAATATCTTTATGAATATTATTTGAAGTATATATATGAAAAAATGTATAAGACTATTGTTATAATTTTTAGCAAATATGTAATATTCATTAAAAATGCAGATTTATGAAGTTTATATTTTTTGATTTTTTTTAGTTTATTTTTGAGAAAATGTTATGTTATTATTAATCAATTTTTCCCTTGTCTCTTTGATGCAATAAGATTACTTACCATTGAGTCTAGTAATTTATGGTCAAGAGAAGGTTCATGTTCATCTTCCTGATACAGTAAAAATCTTTATCTCAATTCAGCAAAGGGAAATGTATCATTTTTGACAGAACACAATGTCACCCTGAATTTCTAAGCCTTCTGATAATTTTCATATTTGTAATGGAGTTCTCATAGTTCTATGTAAACAATGGAGTTGTTTGTGTAACCGGTTTTCAATGTTTACATTCTTTCCTGCTAGGAGGAGAAAGTGTGACAAGCATTTGTGTTAGCCAGTGTGATTGGAGAGATGGAGACTTCATTCTCCAGTCACCAGCTGCAATTAGGATTTTGTATGTATTAAGTTAAAAATGCAAAGTCTCTTTTCTTTCCTGCAGATGAATGCTGATGTCATGCAGTCTTTTCGTGTATTTGTGCAACAACACACTACAGTGGTTATTGATAAGTGAAAAGCAGCAGCCTCTGAATATGATCATATGTTGTTTGACAAGGATAGAAAAAAGAGAAAATAAAATACAGAGAGAGTAGTTCGTATTCAAAATTCTGTTTTTTCTTTTTTTTTTTTTTCCCCAAACAGATTCATATGCATTCAAGGAAACATACAACTTGTTGCCCTGGAAAAATTTGTTTCCAGTTGTATATATTTGTATCCCTTTGTGCACCCACTCCATTCCCCCAGCTTTGGCTGTCTCATGTGGTCCTTCAACAATACCCTATAATCACTGTATTTTTCTTACTTATCATTTTATTTTCTGTCTCATCTTTGAATGGGTTTTTTTCCATTAACAGTTTCAAAATTGCCTCTTCCATTTCTCAGAATCTTCTTGCCTGCTGTATCTTGTCTTCTCTCATACTTCTTCTTATTCATAGTCTGGTACTTCAAGATAGGTTTTTCTAGCAATTTGTTTCACTTTGCATTTGCAGGATCCTCTTAACATATGGAACTGGTGATCTCACCTAACTTTTCATATACATACACATTAGATTTCTGTATTTGAGCTAGTCACCTTAGGCTCTTTCATAAGAATTTATGATAAATAGGCACTTTTACAGTGCATCATATTAAAAGTCCAGTATGAGTGTAAAGGGTCTGGATGACAAGGTTTTAGAACAAGGTGAGCTACGGGAGTGGCTTCTGTGAGAAGCTCCTGGAAGCTTCCCCATATCTGACAGAGACAGTGACTTTTGGCTCCAGGACAGACCCACAGGTGGTCAAGGATGAGCCCATGCGTGACAGTGATAGCACCTTTAGGATAATGTATTCAAAATAGGCATAAAAACTGCAATTTTAGCTGGAGAGAGGTATTAGACTATGGTGGGAATAGCCCTGCACACACCAAGGTCAGTGAAAAAGGAGGGGGAGAAAGTGCTTCAGACACCACAGCAGAGTTCCCCTGCAATCTTTGGTGAAGACCATGACCAGGCTGGCTGGACCTCATGGAGGCCCACGATGAAGCAGATATCTACCTGTAGCCTCTGGAGAACCTCGTACTGGAGCAGGTGGATCCACCTGAAGGAGACTTGGCCCCATGGGAACCCTGTACTGAAGTAGGCTCCTGGCAGAACCTGTGGCCCCACAGAGAAGACCACACTGGAGTCAGTTTGTCAGAACTTGTGACCCCATGCGCTATCTCACACTGGAGCACTCTGTTCCTGAAGAACTGCGCCCCATGGAAGAGATCTGTGGTGGAGCATTTCATGAAGAAGTTCAGCCTGTGTGAATGACTCAGTCTGGAGAAATTTTTGAGGACTCTCTCGCATGGGAGGGACTTCACCCTGGAGAGGAAGAGTCTGAGTTGTCCTGCCCATGAGGAGGAAGGAATGGCAGAGACATCATGAGATTCTGTGTCATCCCTGCACTGTTTTGGTGGAGGAGATAGAGAAAATCTTGAGTAAAGTTAGGTCTGGGAAGAAGGGATGGGTGGGGAGAAAATGTTTTAATATCTGATTTTACTTCTCATTATACTACTGAGATTTCATTGGTAATAAATTTCCCCAAGTAGAGTCTATTTTGCCAGTGACAGTAATCCTGAGTGATCTCTCCCTGTTCTCTTCTGGATCCATAAGCTTTTTGTTAGATTTCCTCTCACCTGCCCAGCTGAGAGGGGAGAGTGATAGAGCAGCTTGGTGATCACCTGGGGTCCAGACAAGGTCAGCCCACCACAACAGGAAAGACAAAAGTATACTGGACTGAGTCAGGTTGAAGGTTGCCACAGTGGTTTGAGAGCTGGAGCATATGACTAAAGGAGAAGCTGGAAAAATGGGTATGTTCAGGATGGAGAAAAGAAGATATTTGGGGCACCTTACTGTAGTCTTCTGCTACCTAATGGGAAGGTACTGACAACATGGTTTCTTCTAAGAGGTAAATAGTGAAAGGACAAGAAAGAATGAACATGAACCGAAATTGAGAAATTCAGATTCAATTTAAGGAAAAATAAATTTCCCATGATTTAGATCAGACTCTGGAATGGGCCCAGAAACAGTCTCTAGAGACAGCATTTCCATCTTGGAAGATACAGAGTTGTCTTAGGGTGACTTTATGATGTTTGTATCCCCAAATCGTCTGTTCTGTCTGTGTTAGATACTGTGTTCTGTAGCTTTAACACTGGTTCTGAGAGCAAATGGGGGAAAAAAAGAGACGTGCAGAGTTTGTTTTCAGAAAAACAGCTCCTCCTCCACATTCCAGCTCCTGGACTGTTCGTCTGAGGCACAGATGGGCGGCGGGCCAGAGATCTGCTTTGCTTTTAGTTAGTTTTAGCTAGCTAGGGCAGAAAAGTTCTCTGGGCTGTTTTTTTTTTTTTCTTGGGACCGTTTAAACCTGTTCTTGGACTGAAAAACTCACGAGAGTGAGAGCACTGGGAGTCCACACTGGTGGGCCATCAGGCTCAGGCTGGCATTTTCTAGCACCAGAGAGACTGAGTCAGCTGAGCTCTCACGGCAAGGACTTTCTCAATTTTACTAGGTTTTATTGTTTTATATTATTAATTTCTATGTTTGTAAGCACTTTGTTAAATAAATAGTTTTTTTTCTATTCATGTCTAAAGAGACTTTTTCCCCGAACTAATAAGGGGGAGGGGCCGTTTTAGTTTGCTTCTCAGAGGGACCCCCACTTGGGAGGTTTCCTCCTAAATTTGCCGTAAACCAAGACAAGAGTGTAGACAAGGGCCCAAGCAAATTACTATAGTTGACCTTGCTATGGAGAGAAGGTCTCCTGAGGCCTCCTCTCCAACCTACATGATATCACAAATCTATGACTTTTATCAGAGAACATATGGACCATAAATGTTTTACTCTCTGTTGTGGCCTTAAAGATATGGAAATGTAGTGAACATGTAGTCTTCTATATTGAAGATGCTTGGAGAAATACTTCTCATTCTGTCTATTCCAAATCCAGCCAAATTCCATTCTACTTTCTATCTTCACTTCAGTTGACAGTATAGGAGGCTGTTTAACACTTTGGTCATCTAACAGTACTCCTAAATACTAAAAATTTTGAGAATTGCCATGAAATGAATTTAAAATGTTATATGGTTTCAATGTGAATTAGTCATATAATATGAAAATTATCATGAGAAGAAAGGGACATTTGAGAAATGGAAAAAAACCCAAACCAGTCTTACTTAAACTCTATTTTCAAAAATCTCAGCGCAGAACATGATACTTCTATTAGTAATATAACACAGTTTCATTTCCATTACAAAGACAGATTTAACAACATATTTACTCCTGTCCTGTTGAATGAATCTTCCATTAAAATGTTTTCTCCAGTAAATATTGTATTTTTGCAAGTATGATTTCTCTGCAGCTGTCAGTGAACATCTCAATTGCATACACAGTTCAGAGCCCAGCAGAAATGTTTACATGTAAATATTTCAGTCCAACAAAGAAATCCCACACTCTGAGTGTTGGTATTCTTTAAGAACTATGAAAATTCAGATGTGGAGGAAGCATACCACATTCTTCTTGCTTTTCTTTTTTTTTTTTTCTTAAAGCTACTAGAAAAAATAAGTATGGCAGAAAAATAGCAGTCTAGGTCACATTTCTCATTCACTCTCAGTAAATGAATAGTCATATCCTCTTAATGTAAAACTGCCTAAAATTAGGCCAGCAGCTCAAGATCCACAGAATTTCAGAGCTTATTATAGAAAGGAATATATTCCATTTAATGAGGAGATTAAATCCTTTCATTTATTGCACAATTTGAAATGAAGTGCTTATGCACAACACAAACTACCTAAAAAAGAGGAAAGGGGGCAAACCAGAGAAAGACAGGACTTTTTGGAATCTTTAATAACATTCTTGTTTCCATGGAAACCCTGCCAGTGTACTAGATTGAATCCTCTAGGGAACTGGTGATCAGGTAATGCTTCCTAATTGTTTAGCAACAACTTGTTTTATTTTTCAAGTTTAGATCTTTACTTAATACTCCATGTATATTGTCAAAGAAGGACACAGAATAAATTTTGTGAAAAGAACAATACAACATGAAAGTATCCTACACAAAAGGACAAGATAATGTTTTTGGTTGGCTTATACCAACTCTACTGTTTCACATTTTAAATACATAAAAATATATTTAGGTATATTAAAAAATAAGAAATTAAGTAATATAGATAGAAAGCAATCCAATTTTTAATAAACAATGGAATATAAAATATTCCAAGTGACCCTGTAAAAAACCTCCTAAATCTATTCAACCTTAATTGCCATCTGACACATTTGGTATTAAGACGATCTATGCAAACACTGCAGCATTTTTCTTTCTTTTTTTTTTTAATAGAAACTCACTGAGAATGCATTCATTCATCTGTCTGAATATTTAGTAGAAGAAATAATCTGCATATACACATACAAAGTTTTATATTTGCTTCCTGTATGAAAAACAGTGTGTCATACACACTGAACCTAAAATCTCTGTCCGTGGATTTGAGTCTGAAACCCAGCTCATACCACCTCTCCAGGCACTTACAAATAGATGTCTGAGGCCTGTGCCTTGAGACACAGTTGTCCTGAGTTCCTTTCTTTCTTCCTTTCTTTGGGGTAGCCTGTGCATCAGTCTTATTCTTAGATGGACTTCCATACTTGTCTGCATTAACCAGCTCTGAAAACAGTCTTTATTAAGTCTCCTTATATTCAGATTCTCAAATATTTTTTCACATTTAACACCGTCAATTGTTTTTCAGAATTTTTATACTATAGTTACAAAATAAATTTCACCAAGGTTCACAGCCTCTGGGCAGGGGCTGTTATGAGACCTTGAAAATTATGTGTTGGCTGTTTACAGACCTGCTAGAAGTGTCTGTGATTTAATCAGTTCATTTATCTTCATTTGCTATTTGTGTTTGCTTTAGATTTTGATACAAAGATTAAATGGTAGTTTATCAACATGAAATCTTTGGAGGTAGCTATGACAAATGTTATAATTAGACATGAACAGTTTATCTTCAGAACATCCTAAATAAATAGATGACAGGGAGAGGAACAAATGCATTTTTGTCCCAGAATTCCATATTCTTTCCTAAATGTACAAATTATATCACAGACATCAGTAACTTCATTAAGTTTGTTTGTAAGATATTAATGGTTCTATTTATATCTTTACTTTTTAGATATCATTTTATAAATGTTTGTAATATTTACCCACAAACTGTAAGCTTTTACTCGATACATCTGATCAGTGTCCAAAAATAAATGTGTTCTCTTAGCATGCTAGAGTTGTTATAAATTTCTAGCTATTCTTCAAGTGTATCTAAATGTTGATGTCAAAGCTCTTTGCTAGCAGCTTCTTGATTTGGACCATAGATCTTTCAGACTGTCACACAAGTGATTGCACAAAAATTAAGAAAACTTTGGATCTTGAGAAAGATTGGAAGAGTGAAATACTGGGGTTGATGAAAAAGGGAGCTGTTAGTGTAATTATTTGTACACATTTAGAAAATCTCATAATTGGACATTCTATGTACTACCCAAGCCAGAAAATGGCTGAAATGCAGCAGAATCCACTAAGCTTGCCAACTCCTGTGCTGACATTGTGCAGATTACACATTAATTTATTCTTGGACTAGAGGGCTACAAAATCACTATTGTCTGTAAACCATTTCCAGAGTGCTGGCACAAAGTGGATGATATGCAGCATCGGAATTTATGTCTGAGAGGAAATTATTTGGCTAATAGCAAGATCATTATAACATCCTTGTTCAAAATGGCAGGTAGTCTTGCAAATAGCAGGGTAGACATGAGACACAAACAAATAGAATCCAAAGATACTTGAAATTAGAATGGTTGTACGGTTATATGCAACAGCACAAAACAAACATAATTAACATGCAGTGTCAGACTTAGCAATTCATGGTACAGGACACATATTTCTGGCTCTTCTATGCCCATATGAATCTTTGGTCAAGCAATTTATCTAAGGTTCTTGTTGGTGAGCAGAGGTAGTATTAATAATGGAGAAACAAGGCATGTAAACAACAATGTGCTATCACAGACTGAAGAAGATACTGAAGAACCAGATTGCCCTGTAGCTTTTCCAGTACACAGAGCCTGGAAACACTGTAAAATAATTTCCTTCATTGACCAAACTTAGGAATTGTATCTGGAATCTTACAAATTAGATTACTGGTATTGAAGAAATATTGTTTTCAAAGCAACATTAGCTTATGATAATTAAAGCAATTACTTCCATTCCTTGTGGATGGCTCCAGAGTTGAGAGGCAGAAATTTGACAGAATGAATTGAAAACTACACTTCTGAAAGATAGATTTTTGTGCAGATGCATATCATCCTGTATTTACAAACACTTTTCCAGAATCATCTTAGGAGTTCTGTAAAAGAGATCGTGGATCCAATAAGCAAAACTAATATAGATCTTTATTAAAAGCAAAGTCAGGTAGTGGGCTTCCTAGATAAAGCCTTTGTTTACCAAAATAGCATAAATATTACCCTTCCCAGTGGCCAGTACCAATATTGTAGCAAAATCCTTTGAATCCCTTCATCTTGCCCATTTTTTGCCTCTTACCATCACCATTTAGTTCACAGGAACTTGGGGAAGTGGCTGTAAAGGTTCCTGGTGGAAAAGGTCCTGAGGGCATTGGTTGGACAGTGGTTGAACACGATCTAGCAGTGAGTCCAGGTGGCCAAGAAGGTCAATGACATTGTGGCCTGTGTCAGTGATCGTGTGGTCAGCAGGACCAGGGCAGTGATTGTACCTCTGCACTCAGCTGTGGTGAGGCCACACTTTGAATCCTGTGTCAAGTTCTGGGTCTCTCACTACAATAAAGACATTGAGGATCTGGAGTGTGTTTGCAGAAGGGCTGGTGATGGGACTGGAACACAAATCTGATGAGGAGCAGCTGAGAGAGCTGGGTGTGTTTAGCCTGGAGAAAAGGAGGCTCAAGGAAGACATCGTTCTCTGCAGTTGCCTGAAAGGAAGTTGCAGAGTGGTGGCTGTTGGTCTCTTCTCCCAGGTAACAAGAGACAGGACGAGAGGAAATTGTCTCAAGTTGCACCAGAGGGGGTTTAGATTGGCTATACAGGAAACATTTCTTCAATAAGTGGTTGTCAAGCTTTGGAATAAGCTTCCCAGGGAGGCGGTAGAGGGGCTCAGACAACAAGGCTTTGTGATACCCAGGTACTGATAGGAGTTTCTTTCAGGACAGGTCAGAATGATAAATCTCTGCTCCAAACACTGTGTCAATGCATTGAAGCAAAGAAAATGACATTCTGAATAATCTCTTCTTACCCTCTCAATGCATCTATGTTACATGGAAATTTCACCTTATCATGTTTTTAACTGATGTGTAACTGCAGGTTTTTACATGATGTCCTGGTATCTTATGTACTATTTAAAATATGTTTGGTAAATAATGATACAAAATGAATTAACAGTCAAAACTAAAGGCAATCAGCAGGAAGCTTGGCATGGCAAAAAACATGAATATTCCCTCACACAGCTATGTGATTGCTTTAAGGAGAGTCACAATTCAGAAGAAAAAGTCAGAGATCATGTTAGAAATGAGAGAAAAAAAATCATTAAGTGTTCCAGCTTTTTAATATCACCTTCCTTTAAAAAAATCCAAAACACCCCACAAAAATGTAGAAAATTGTTGCTTAAAAATATATTCCTGCTATGGTACTTAGACTCTAAGATATATGAAACTTATTTCCTTAGTTTCTTTTTAACTTTTTAATGCTACTAGAACAGATAGTAAACTCAATGTCTGTCCAAGGTAACTACTTGCATAGTTAAACTTTGTGGAAATCTAAATTCATACACTCACCCGCTACATGGTTTAAATGCAATATGGTAGTTTAATTTCCAAATACAAATAACTAGGGGTGTAGGGAAAAAATCCTACTAACAAAGGAAAATAACTTGCTTACTAATGTCTTAAGCACCTGTAATTTTACGAAATTATGAATGGGTAAGTTCACCACAAAAAACCCATTGAAAACTATAATAAAATTTTCAGTGTAGAAGATCCCGGTCTTCAATGCAGTTTCTTTATTCTTACCAAAATGAATGGTTAAATTTTCAGCTTGAAATGTTTGAAATTCAGTCCAAGAACTATGGAGTGTATTCTGGTCTCTTTGATAACTACAGTTCTTAAAATAATAGTGGGAAATTGCTATATATGTGAAATGAAACAGCTGGTTTACCAAGGCTTGTTGGACAAACAGAAGAGTGTATCACCATTGAGAATGAAGCGGAGAAAAAGAATGCAAAAATCATGAAGATTTTTGGTGGTTTTTCTCTATTTTGCCAATGAACTGAGTATATTGTGTGCAAACAGCCACATCAGTAAAGGGATTTGGGAGGAAATGCTTTTTGGTTTAAATGTAAGAAAATTATCCTTAGCACAGTGGAGGAAATGCTTTTTAATTGGTATGTACAGAAGTAAAAAGAACCAGAATTATAGTGTCCCACATATTTAATGAAAATATCTAATTCATTATATCTTTCACCTGATAATTATAAGGCTGTTAGAAAGTGAAATGAAACGTGCCTTACTGTATCAACTATGCATGACTGGAATATGCAACCACTCTTCTAGATGGCTCCAGATGAAACAGGATCAAAAGAGGAGGACCTTGTTCTACTGATATATGAGTGTCAGAAGAAAAAATAATTGAAAGTAACCATGACCATGTTTACCCTATGTTGAATCTATAGTTTATGTTCTGATTATAGTGGAGAAAATTTCTGTTTATTAAAACAAAACAAAACAAAAAACCCACAACCAAACAAAAAACAACCCACTGCCCAAGACTGTGATCAAATTTTAAACCTGTAATAACAGGAAAAATAGTTCCCAAAAGTGCCATCAAACCATGCCTGTGTGTGATATATGAGGCTGCCTTAAATTAAAGGCAAGCATTTACAGACTCAGAAAGCAAGTCATAAATTTGCAAAATGGGAGATCAAAGCCTTCTTTAAGAGGTTTCTTTAAATAGTAGGAGTTTTTCTACAGACACACATATAGTTGTTACATATACTTCTTTTTCTTGTATAATTCAAGTTTACTTGAGCAGCTAGAGTTACCTGCAAAAGAGGATAACGGAGTCACTGTGGACGTAGACATAAAGAATAATGGACCTACTGTGGCTGGCAGGAACTTTTAGAAAGAGCAAATGGTTGGCAAGTCACTTTGCTGACCTAGCTGTATTTAAAATGAAGCTCTGCAATTAAACAAGGAAGATGACAGCACCCTGGAGTTACTAATCTTACACTATGACTAATGCATAACTGCATGTTATCGGGAAAGAACTGACTTCCCTGTCAGGGAATTAGGAAAGAGAAAAACTGTCATTATTGTATTCTGAGAATGCAGAGAGCCAATCATTGATTATTGTGCTGTCCATTCTTCTGCTTTCTCCCTTCAGTGAAGGAGGCTCTTAATACATTTGCTGTACCATTTACAGGTGATAAAGCCTAGCTCTGTGAGTATCAGTCCTTTTAATTTGATTTACTCAGGTGATAGATGCCTAGTGTTTGTGTGATTATAAAATCTGATTTCAGTCTTTGTGTTCCTAGTGGAAACTTTATAAATCCTTGGGGTATGGATAATACCCACATTACTTGGATAAAAGAGGGAAACCCTTTGAGCTTTCATCTCCTATTAAAATAAAATTCCCAGATGTTTGCTCATGAAGTTACATTCATTATTGTTACTAATAAACCTCTGCTTTTTAAGTCATGCTCAGATAAACAAATGTAGAAAATAATCTTCATCATTCTTTCAGTCTGACATGAAGTAACCACTACCTCAGCATTTTCACTTGGTGCTCAAAGATGCAGGAGGACTGAATCTCCAAATACTGCTTTTTGCAGTATTTGTATTCAATGAAATAAGAGTAAATGAAGAGTTAAACCACAGCATTTTTCCTATAGATGAATGCACTTTGTTTTTTTATTTCAGATAGTTAGAAAATTGGAATTTGACACCACACTTTTGGCCAGCCTAGAGATGTATAGATTGCAGTAAATAAGCACCATATTATTCTGGGAGTTTGGCCAAATTTGTCTGCTGAAGACCTTTAATTTGTGCCTCACCAAAAGAGCTTTATTCCATGGATAGGCAAGGATAAAAGCCTTGCCTATCTACCTGGAATTCAACAATTAATGTTTTGAAAAAAAACCCAAACAAACCCAACCAACCAACCAACAAGAAAACTAAAACAGAAATATTTTTCATTAAAAATGTTACTTAAAAACCAGAACGTTATTTAAAACATGGGACAAAAATTAAAATAACCCTCACAAATTAACAAATTATGGGTGAATAACTGGACACATCCAGAGACCAGAAAGAGGATGCTGTAACTATGAGCTGTGATCCATGAAGAACAAAAATTTTTAGCTAGTCTTTGCTAATGGGGTCCCAAAACTTCAATAGAAAGCATGGATAAATTAAAATAAAATCAAGAGGAAATTAGCAAACATTACTAGTGGTCTCAGGAGTTGTGAAGTAAGATAGGATTAGTATCATAGTCCTTAAAGAAGGCCAAAACTAAATATGTAAAAGAAAGTTGCAAAGAGGAAGAAAATATTTTTTCTTCTAATGTTTCTAATGTGCATAGGTGCAAATGTATATTCAGGGAAGGAGGGAGAGGAGGTGGAAAGTAGTTTAAATTTCAGTAGGAAAATACATATGGAGTAAATGATAAAAGTTCTTTGTAATAATATTAAATACAAAATATAGAAAACCACTGCCTTTAGAAAATGGGAAGGTTTTTAAAAACTCTCTGGACAATTACCTAGTAGGAATAAATCTTGCAGTGGAATGCAGGTATGGATTCTTTAAGATCTTCTGAAAGAACATCTTTCACACCTTTTCTCACCCTTATCCACCGATGTGTGACAGACTGACGAGTTCCTTGATTGTTCTAGTGTTTTCTGACCCTGATTCACAAAGCCTCAACCAGCCTGTTCTGCATCTCTGTCTTCTGAGAAGTTTGTGGACATCCTTTGTTACACTCCAGCCATGTGGGCTGTCCTACTATCTCTGTCATTCCAATAATGTCACTCTTCTGTGACTCCTGCTTGTGTCCCAGGCTGACCTGAGGCAGCTGTGCTTTCACCATGCCTTATCATTTCTGATGTCACCCATGTGCCCATCATTCTGCATCCTTTGTTCATGACCCCTGTCCACGGCTACCTGACTTAAATGTGGGTCAAAATGTCTGTTTCCCATAGATCTTAGTTTAAAATTATCTTTTTTTCAACTTGATTATGTAGGTATTGATACTTCAAAAGATCCAGTTTCTTCATGGTTGATTAAAGAAGACAAAACTGAGAACTAGCAGGTGTCAAAAACAAAGATTTTTTTCATATTAGTTACACAATTTTCACAGGTTCTAAGGTGTATACAAAAATTTTAAATACACATACTAACAATTATATCAGAAAAAAGTGTGAAATATGGGGATCTGTCTCTTCTGTCATGTCTCAAGAGGAATTGGCCTCAAATTGTGCCAGAGGAGACTCAGATTAAATATCAAGAAAAAAAATTCACTGATAGAGTGGTTGGGCATTTGAATAAATTTCCCAGGGAGGTGATGGAGTCACCATCTCAGGAAGTGTTCAAGAGGCATCTGGATGTGGGGATATGGTTTAGGGGTCGTTATAGTGGTGCTTGGTTGATTGTTGGACTAGATAATCTTGAGGGTCTCTTCTAGTCTTGATGATGCTGTGATTATGTGAATTCTATAATGTTGTGATATTGTCAAATCTTCAAATTGAAAGACAAAACAGAACTGTGATATGGAGAGAATTGATACATAACTGCACACCAGGAATTTCTTTCTCTGAACTGTAAAATACCAGCCAATGTTAAGAGTATTTGGATTAGGAAGATTAAACTGATGAAGCAGCTAGTGATCCTAAATTGTCACAATTAAAGTTTTTGACCTCCTCTTAATTTGCCTGAAAAGAAACTAGAATTGACTTGCTGATGTAGGGCAAAGAGAACTTTTACCCATGAACTGTTTTGTGCAGCTGAGATAAGGTCACCTCCGCTGATTGACAGAAATGTAAAAGAAATGTTATGTGGTCCACTTGTACAGATCTACCATCAAAGGTTTCATCCTGAACAAAACTCAGAAGGCCATCATACATGAATGAATTAACAAATCAGACTGCTTACCTATATGTTCATTACAGTCAATTCTGTGGAAATTAAATCTTTGCTGATGGAATTTTTCATACACATGTAGCAAAACTGCTACAATTTCATTACATTTAAATGCCCTTCCAGAGTCAAGATAATTTAAGGCGAATTGGCTTCAGCCTCTGAATTTGCAAAGCTGAATGAAAAGATGACTACATTTTGTGGGATTCCAAATTTATTTTAGTAACGCGACGGAATCATCTTCAGACTTCTTCATCCGTGTACAATTGTAAGTATTGGAACTTAAAAACAAGCTACAGTTTTGAAAACCATCCCACAAGACATGAAAAGTGGTGTCTTAATACTTAAATAAACCAGCAACACTTCCACTAAATATGAGAACAAGAATTAGTGCTTAAGATGAAGACTCATGTTCCATAGGTGAACCAATCCTTAGGCTAAGAAAGATGCAATCTTAGACAGATGTAGCCTTGAAGAATGCTAAAATGTCATGCTAGAATTTTAGCAACGAGATCGTTCACCTGCAAAAAACACTACTGGCAATCAGTTATTCTCTTGAGGAAATATTTGAAGGGCTTTAAATACTCCCCAGAAAACAAAGTTGCTGTGACTTCTGCCTTCCAGATGTAATTACCCCTGAGTTATAAATCAGGATTTGCAAAGTGATACCAAAATACTGAACAATATTTTCACAATTTCCATTTATATCCAGGTAAATTCTCATTTTAGGCAGAAACTGAAAGATATGGAAAGATTTATCAAGCCTTAATTTCAATAATGTTAGGAAAATGCACTACTCTATTTAGAAGCCTATGGCAGCCAAAGGTTTCAGATTACGCAGTTTAGTAAATTGAGTTAATGAACCTGGGCTTTTCCTGTAATTACTTTCAAAGTATCTCCAATTATTTTACAAATATTGTTTCTGCTAATTGATAACTATGAAGGATTTATCAATGATTGCTACATAGAAAAGGAACGCTAGAAGAACAGAAGTATGTTATAGGGAAACAATTACCTTGCAAAAGCAGAATTTACTAGCCCAAAGTGGGATTAAACTAGTTATACATTTAACACCCATCCTCTTAGAATAGTCTTTAGGTGTTTCTAATAGAAAAGAAGTATTTTTAAAAATCAGATGTGAAAGACTGAGTCTGTTGTAACTAACAATTCTAGTATTGTGCTTTGATGATAAACATCATGCTAAACCAATATTTTACTTTTCCAGGTTCCTTCTTCCCATTGACTCATCTTGATTGCTCAGAGTGATCTTCACCCCTTTCAGTTTCAGGTATAATTCTCACTGTTATGTTGTTCTCAGTGAAAATTTTGCAGCACTGTTTCAAGGGCATATGTCAACATTGACAATTAGCACAACTTTTTTGTCCTTTTCCTTCATTAAGCAAAATTTTAAGAAAACAGGAGATAAAAGCAGTGTTTCAAGCTTTTCATAAACCACCCAATCAACTTCCACCTGCTTGTGTAAGAAGTCCTAATTCCCACCTTTAAAATGGTGGGATTTAAGATTTTTGTATTCAAGAAATTCTGTTCTGTCCAGTATTAGGTTAGATTTCTTGAATTTAAAATCTGATCTTTCTTGTTTCCTCTTCATTGCCTTTATCAATTGCTATAACAATCTTTCATAATTAAAATCTATCTTATTGGCACTTTTCCTGTGAGAAGTAGCAAGATAAGGAATTGCTATGTCTGCCTTTTCCTTACTTTGGTGTGAAGTACAGCTTTTCCCAAGCATTCTATTACTGCAATAATAACACATAATTTCTTTCTTCTTTAAGCAGAATTTAATTTATTTAGAAAGAATTAATTTCTGCTTCTCTCCCCAGTCTTCTGTATACTGTTTGGACAGGTAGTGTAAGAAGTCTCTTTTCCAAATCAACATGGTTACCACACTGATGAGTTTAAATTACTTTGATGCATATACCTTTTCATTTTGGACTATATCACACCACCTGAGGGTTAGTCCACTGCTAATGTAAGTTTCTAATGAATCTTAGGAGAACTCCCTTCACTGCTGGTAGGAATTACCAAAATCACATAAAGATGTTCAAAGCCAAACTATGTAACCCAAATATAAGTATGACTCTGGTGTTCTCATTAGTATTCTGATGTGGAGGCATACGTGTTTAAAGGAAGGACAAGAAGAACATTTAAAGATACTCAGAGCTTTGAAAATGTAAATCCTCATTAAACAAAAACTCAAAAAAAAACTAATAAAAATTAGTTTTATTATCTGTTAAATTAGAATTATTATCTGTTAGAAAAGTTTCCATACTCAGATTGCTTTCTGAAAATTTGCAATTTTTTTTTTTCCAAGTATCATTGCTTCTACAGAAGCACATCATTGCATGCCATAAATTTTCACATGGGAGCAGTTCTCCATCCATCCTAAGAACTTCGTTATTTGACCATCATTATCACAAATGAAAAAGCACAGGTTCAAGACACGAACTGATCGTATTAAACCCAATTGGAACTCTTGTGAATGCTGCCTGCTTGAGGAGCATGTGCAATGTTACATCATTATTATTGCTGATGTGAGTTAGGAATGCATTTAACAGATACTATATATATCAGTAATGCTAGTATATTTTTTATTGTTAATACAGTAAAACCAGTCTATTTTAGCATTTGTATTAGGAATATATGGTAAATCTAATATGGTAAACATTTCTATTTCTGTACCAATTTCCTGATTTACAACACACCAATAATGACTTAAAATAGCTTCACATAATTCAGCAGTTTTACCACTATTTACAATGATGAGAACTCCATGGTTCTGGTCACACATTAAAATTCACATGGGGATTTGTTATTCTTCAGGCTCAGGTATTTTTTTTCACAGAAGCAGGCTGTCTATTTATGTTAAATGTCCCTGATAATGAGCATCAGGTACTATCCTGAGAATAATACAAATATAACAAGAAAGTGCAAGCGTGGTAGGGTACAGTAGTAAGCAATTTCAATGCTTTTCATAAATGGAAAAGTGTGGTTCTGTTGATATAAAAAATTACACACTTTAAAGATGGCTAAAATAAAGAACTCACAAAGCTCTTTTAATGCAAAAATTCAGAGCAACAAAAGACACTGTATATTTCATTATTCAAAAAGTAATTCTGGGTATTATTTTGCAGATCTTCTCTCCCCTGCTTGAAAGCATACAGCATGGTACTTGAAAACACCCTACAATTCTACTATTTCAATAAAATAATAGATCTTTTTCATCATTTCCTCCCTGCAAAGAATCTTAGTTAATGTTTCTAATTCTAGGGAGTAGCATTGGCATTTGTAAACCATTTATATTTTTTAAAATACCAACCCTAAGAGTTCTAGCCATTCTAAGCCACTTGTTATGTCCCAAAAAGAATCTGTGGAACAAGCTCTGAAAAATTGCTCATATATATATTAATATATCATTCTAGAAAATATTTTTTTTTGTTTCTTTTCAATTTTCTCAAATAATCCAACATTTTTCTTATCCAGAAGCACACAACTATACTGGGGCTTTTCCTAAGAATAAGCAAGAATAACTATTTGTATATAAGAAGTAGCTTCAGGCAGAAAACTGCTTGTTCCCTGTGAAATGTAATTTATTCCTGCTTTTAAGTCAGTGCACTCTATTTTCCTCTGTATATTGTCAGTTCCAGTAGTTAATGCACTACATGGCATCAAGTGCAGTACTTAGACTTTATATCCTGCTTTGTTCTTTCCACAGCCCACAAAGACCAGCTTATAGCAAAGATGCAAAGGCAGTCATTTTACTGCTTACTAGATTCTATTTGACATGATTTCATAAAATCATAAATCCACTTGCCACCAAATTTATCTGTCTGTGACATGCTTACACTGCTATATTATTATTTCTTGGTAATTATGTAAAGCTTAATTTTAGTTGTTTACTTTTCAAAATTCCATACTATTCTATGCCATATATAAACAAATACAACCATTAAAGAAAAGCGTATTGGAAGGCCCACAAGACACTTCAATTTAATTTGAAGCTACTCTCTGTTGTATCTGACCTAAGTCTTACCTCATGAAGTTGAAATATTTATAGTCATGTATCTGTGTACTTACACAATTATACCAGTGACTTGCAATTAACAAATTTTTCAGTCCAATGGGTTCTGCATAGAGGAAATGGCAAAATATTTAAATAGTGAGCTGAATATTCTAATTCAATTTTGACACCGGTTAGATGACTTCTAAAAATAAGAGCGTATAAGTATCTCATTGCAGTTCATTTTGAATAAATTCACTGAACAAGAAGAAATAAAGTATACAGGTAGGTAAAAAGAAACATATATTTGTATGTACATACATACATATATATTGCAGGGGAATTCCCAGACTTGGAATTTAGTATGAAACTCTTCAGCCTTTTACGTGTCATGGCAATATATGAAAGAAATAGCTCAATGTCCTCCCAGATAAATAGTAAAGGAAGCTGAAATGCATTTTGTCAATGGAAAAAAATGAAGCTAGTCAGTGGGTTGTGCACTTCTCAGATCAAAATACATGTTCATTTAGACAAATAGAAAAACAAAGTCTCTTGTTAAAAATACAAATAGAATTTTTATATTGACAAATATTGTGTAGCTATATGTACAGGCAATAGTGAAAATATTTTATTGGATCATCTAGGAATACAAATACAACTGTATTCTGTACTTGAAATTTCTGAATTCTAAGAAAAACATAAATTTTCGAATGGAGACTCTTACACCATCCATTTTAGCAGGGAATAAGAAATTTTTTAAAAATGTGAAACTCAGAATACTTCCTTGATTATGAAAGTGTCTAATTCTTATAACCTTTATAGTAGGAAAATATTATATATAAATGTAACATTATTTATTTTCCCCAGAAAATTGTTTCTAGCTCACTGCATTATGGAAAAACTGCAAGATGCAACATTAGCTCAGGAATAAGTGATATAATTAAGTCTCTGTCACATTTCATTAGTAAAAACAACCTTATCAAAATTAATTTTTCAGATCCAAACATGCTGCTCAAGCAGGGTCAGGTAGAGCACATGGCACAGGATTGTATCCACCAGGACCCCCAGGTTTTTTTCCACAGAGCTGCTTTCCAGATCAGCCCCCGGCCTGTACTTGTCCATGGTTATTCTTCCCCAGGTGCAGGACTCTGCACCTGCCTTTGTTGAATTTCAGACGTTTATTCTCTGTCCATCTTTCCAGCCTGTTAAGGTCTTCCTGAAGGTCTCACAGCTTTGTGTCATCAGTGAACTTGCTGAGGAGGCATCTGCCCTTTCGTTCAAGTCATTGAAGAATAAGTTAAACAGAACTGGGCACAGTGTGGAACCTTGGAGGACACTGCTAGTGACAAACCTCCAACTAGACTCCGTGCCACTGATTCAGCCAGATTTTAATTGACCTCTTTCCACTCATCCAGTCAACACTGGATTTTGTCTAAGAGGATTTTGCAAGAGACAGTGTTGAAAGCCCTGCTGAAGCCAAAGTAGACAATATCCACTGCTCTGCCCTCATTGATCCAGGTAGTTGTTTCACTGTAGAAGGCAATCTGTTTGGTCAAGCCTGATTTACCTTCAGTCTATCCATGCTAAATACTTTTGGTTGCCTTCTTGTTATCCATATGGATACAGATGGTCTTCAGAATGAGGTGCTCCATCACCTTTCCAGGGATTGAAGTCAACCTGACTGGCCAATAGTTCCCCATGTCCTCTTCCTTGTCCTTTTTGATGACCAGGATGAAATTTGCTTTTTTCCAGTCTCCAGGAACCTCTCCTGATCACCACAACCTTGCAAAGACAACTGTGAGTGACCTCACTATGGTGTCCAGAAGCTCTCTCATGGACACATCCTGTCAGAGCCCATGGACTTGTGAATGTCAAGTTTGCTTTGGTGTTGTCTAACCCCATCTTCCTTCACCAAGGAAAACTCTTCCTTCCTAGACCCCTTTACCCTGGTCTGTGTAAGAGAACCCTGAGGCCTGATCATTTCAGAGAAGACTGACGCAAAGAACACATTTGATAACTCGGCCTTTTCTGCATCCCCTGTTACCAGAGTCACCCTCCATTTAATGAGCCCACATTATCCTTTTGTTTTTCTTCTGTTAATGATGTATTTTGAGAAGCCCTTCTTGTCCTGGACACCCTTGGCCAGATTTAATTGCAGATGGGCTTTGGCCTTCCTGATCTCATTTCTACTTACTCTGACAATCTCTCTATATTCACTCCATGTGGCTTTGTGCTGCTTTCAACTCCTGTGTATTTCCTGTTTATGCTTGAATAATGACAGGAGTTCTTTGTTCATCCATGCACATCCCTCTCCCCCTTTGCCTGATTTCTAGCTCATTGGTATGCATCATGATTGTTTCTGGAGGAAATCATCTTAGGGTATCAACTAATTCTCTTGGATCCCTCTTCCCTGCAGGGCCTGTTTCCATGGGATTCTTCCAAGAACACCCCTGAAGCAGCCAGCATCAGCTCTCCTGAAGTCCGCGGTTGTAGTCCTACTTGCTGCCCTACTTCCTCCTTTCCTGATACATAGCTTCACATTTTCAGCCAAGGCTGCTCCCAACCTTCACACCAAGAAGGAGATGCTGTTCATTTGAGCTTGAGCAGCTCACCATTCCTTGTGGGACCCTTTACTACCTGTGACAGGAAATTATCATCAATGCTTTCAAAGGAACACCTGGACTATTTGTGCTTTGCTGCGTTGCTCTTCCAGCAGTTGGCAGGGTAATGTCTCTCTTGAAAACCCGTGCCTGTGACTTTGAGGCTGCTTCAAGCTGCCTGGAGAAAGAATCCTCCTCCTCCACCTGGTCAGGCAGCCTGTAGTTAACACCCATAGCAGTGTCACCTTTATTAATCTGCTCTTTGATCTGAGCCCATAAACTCTCAACTTGTGTCATCCGCTCCAAGGCAGACAACATTTCAAATGTTGTCTCATGTAGAGAACAACTCCACCACATAGCTGACCACAAAAAATAAATACAATTCAGCTTTCGTTTAATTAGGGTTTTTTTTCCACTTCTAATAAATCTAATAAAGTAACAATATTTAAATGAGTACCAAAGCATGCAGGTGAAAAACTTTGTGCATTCAGACAATGTTCAGCTAGAAAGAAGATATGAAATGATGCAATTATTAAATATGTCTGCTGATTTTTCAATAAAATCCCATGGAGACAAGTATAGGAATAAGAACCTCTTTGAGGAATAACTCTTTTCTTCATGAATGAAATTTGGCCCAAAAATATATAACTTTTAAAATGCAAATATTGGTATAATTTAACAAATTAAAAATTAAAGCATTTATTAGGGTATCCTGTATATATGCTTGTGACATTACAAAACACTGTTGTTTCCAATGAAATTCCCACTTTGGAACCTCAGTACATAATAATCACATTGCTAAAGCACAAACATGACCTCTTCTTCATCTCTTCATTTAAAGGCAATGTAAGAGGAATTATCTAAAATAACAAGAAAAACAACCCTCCTCAAATTTACTTGTTCTGAATTACAAGAGGCAGATGAGAATGATAGTTATACGCAGATGATCTACAGACATTTATGGTCTTAAGTGTGCTGGCTTCTGTGTGCCTCAAATACAATTCTTTTCTGAAATGTAAAAACAAACAGGCAAACAAACAACCCTAAAATTAATACTGAATAAAACATACTTTTTTTTCTGTTCTTGGGGTATTTCTTTCTAGTATCAGGAGCATGTGTTAAATGTAATGACCACTGTTAGGGAACAGTAAGACATTTATCACAGGAAATCTTTAAGGATGAGTGTTTAATCAAAGAATCTCCATGGCAAACAGTGAGAAAGAGATAAGAAGCTCATTAGTCCATAATCACCTTTAGCAACCTTTTGCAGAATTCTGTGTTGGATAATTGAATCAGGCAAAGATAGGAGAGATTCGTTTGAATGGAATCACAAGGGTCCATTTTATATGTAAAGTTAAGTGTTTCTGATATAAAACATTGAGTCATAGAAGAAACTCTTGAAAATAACTGGTTATTTTTCTTTTATTGGACATGGCCAAAAATACCTTAACGGCAATTTGTGCATTAAGGCTTTAAGCCATTATGTTAAGACTTAAATCAAGAATCTGTCACATTCTTAGGTTATGTTTCAGTAATTTGTAACCACCCCTATTAATATATGTGCACAGGAGTTTTTTTTTTAATTTTTGTTCATCAAACTTTTACCCCTAAATTCCTCACTGCTATTGATTAAAGAATTGTCTTCTCAAAAAAAAAAATGCTTTCCTTTTGCATGAGTTTCTGCAGTTAATCAAGCTGTTGTCTTGATCCTCTTTCACATACATAGAAAAGTTTTGAGTCCTTCAGTCTCTAGACAAAATGGCAATTTTGACACCTAACAGAACTTGTTTCCTCTTTTTATGAATCCTTTCCAATTTGTTACCTTTATTTTGCCTTAAGAAATGACACTGTGCAGATAATGACCTCTCTAATTTTGAGTTTTAAAAAATGATTTTCATATTCTCATGTAGTAGTCTTCTTACAAATGAGCAATGTCTAACCACAGGGCTACTTTGGGAGTTTATCATACCAGTTCAAATTTACACAGTATATCCTCATCTCCCCTAGGAGCAAAACAAAATATATCCAAAGATCTCCTGAAAAATATTGTATTAAAAAGAAGAAAGTGTAACTCATTCAAGAATACAATTTTTTTTGTCATTCATTTCAAAATTTACAGATTGAGAATTTGAGCAATGGAGCCCATTAGAATTTGATTTTGTTACAAATGTTAAGTCTTTTGCAAGTTAACATATTCTCATCATATCTTTTGTATTCTCATCACCAGAAACAAGATTTGGATATATGCTTTGATTTTATATCTCCTTCATTATTAGCTAGTATTTTTCTGGGATCTAGGAGTGGAAGATTCAGAAGTTATAAATATTTTCTACTGGAAAATAGTATTATAAAAAAATTTTTTTGATTTTTCAGGACCATGAATAAACATATTAAATAGCTCTAGGTTAGGAATAGGAAATGATATTTCCAATTACACACTTTTCTCATACATAACTAATTTTTTTTCAGTGCTGGTTAACCACATTTTAACCAATCTGTATTTATTAGAATTTTAATTTCAGCTGGAATGTTTTTGCAGCCTCTAGTATATTTCGTATATAGTATATTCATATAGTAATGCTTTTAGACAAATATAAATGTTACATTCTGTAAAATTACCCTGTGAATCTAGAAACTGATCCCAAGGTTACCTGACATATTGTCTTTGGTTGTGTATAGCAGGGATAGTGCCTTCATTTTATCAGCATAACCTCAATTTGCTCTGTAAACATTATTTATCTTTCACAGTATTTCTCTCAGAAAATAAGGTTTACCTGTAATACAGGGTTCCTTACTACAGCTATGTTTCAAATATGAGCAAAGGAAAAGGATTTGACCAGCAATATTTGTTAGAATACAAGGAATATCCTATATAAGATCATCTGACTGGCAATGAGGTATGACCCTGTAACTCAGTGGCAGTTTCATATTTCTGTTTGCTCAATAGCCAAGTCGACAAATAGTTGTTAACAGTCACTAGACCAAAAGTCAGTTTTTAGGAACCACTAACAGATCCCAAATCTACATTCCCTTAGCTGCAAGTATGTTGTACATAGACATTATTATTAGGTTTCTAGTTCTGATAACATATATTTTAAAACAAATGATAACTATAATTTTAGTAGACTATTGACCTAAAAATTATTAGGTATATATGCTGAGATACATCATATGTGTGAGCAAGAGATCAAAATATTCAAAAAGAGGAGTTCTTTAATCATAGTTTGAAGCTTAAATATTAATACAGAGATTAAAAATTGTTAATACTAATGTATATATTCAAGAACAGTACTGCAGGATTTGCCTTACCTCTGCAGATAGGAACAGGGAAGTCCCACGATGCTGTAGTGACAGAGTTGGCTATGCAAGTAAGCTGTGGGTGTCCATCCAAAATATATCCAGTCACACAGCTGTAGCGGATTTTGTCACCAACATCAAATCTTGTACCATATAAAATACCCTTTGGTGGAACTCCTGGATTGCCACAGGAACTACTCTGTAATTCTGGAAAAGATATGTATTTATGACTTAGAATGTTTTTATACTTAAAATGTTGTTATAAAGAAATATTTCATTTTGTTTAAGAATACAGAACGCAAAGTAAGGCAGCTTTGTACAGATAGTGTGTTTTTATGGATATTATGCAACTCTCAACACTGAAAATCCATTGCTGGCTTATTGTATTTAACACGTGCTAAAGTACCCACATATCCAAAGGAAGATTAAAATAAGCATGAGGTTTTCCTTAAGTTCCAGCTATCAGTATATTAATGTAATTTTAATACTCATTTTAATTAAATTACAAAAGAAATATTACAAAGAATAAACAAAAGAAATCATTACATATGAACAGGCAACAAAGCAACTTGATAAATTTCTGACTTTCAAATTATACAAATGCAAAAAATTTTTAAAAACCCTGTAATACAAACATGAAAGAACATTAGATTCAAAGTGAAAAAAAAATTGGAAGAAAAAATAAAATTAATCGAGACAAGGGAAAATTTTAACAAGCATAAGCCTGAGCACAATCAGGAAGCTTTTTAAGGATTAAATAGACTTTAGATAATGAAGAAAACTGATGAGATACTGTGGGTAACTGATTTCTGAGCAAAGAATTAGTAAACCTAATCATGTGAAATACCACAGGTCTGGTAACTTCTTCTATAATACAGAGCTTTAAACCACTGAGATTCCAAAATGACCCATGGCTGCTCTTAGTCTGATCTCTAAGGTCATCAATTACAGTTCAGTTTCAGTAGCTGGTACTGACACTTCAACTGTGTACCCTTTTGACTGGTGTTTCAGCATCATAAATAACTTGATTACAACATTTTCAGCCATTTACTACCAAAGTCCTTTAGTTAATGGACATTAAAATATAGATTTTTGTGCAAGTGTGAACAACACAGAAGTAAGAAAGTAGCCTATCTCACCTTGGTCACTTCAAAGCTCACCCAAAGAATATATTATTACATAAGATATTCTTACCACTGCTCTACTGGAGTGTTCTGTGCTGAAACAAGACTCCCCTGCCCTCAAATCTTCTCTCAAGCTCTACAAAGAAGGCAATGCTACAGCTACTCCTGCACATTTGTACAAAAAAATTTCTTTTAAATTCTCTAACAGTTTTCAAGGCTATTCAATTTGTTATTTGTCATCACAGCATGTCAAAATGAAGGTAGTATCATCCTGTGGATTTTGGTTATCATATGAATCATATTACATTAACCTGAAAACTCGGCCTGTACACAGTGTTTTCATTTTCAACTTCTCCCAGAAGATGAAGTCTTTCAGAAGCCTGCATCTCTTAGGGCTTTGTGAAAAGGTCACAGAAAGATTCCCTGTCCTTTGAAATAAGAAATATAAAGATTAGCAATGTCACTACCTAAAATTGCTTCCTTTACTTTTACTGCTGTCTCACCAAGAACTACCCACAGAAGGCAATTTATTCTTGTGAAATTACATTATATTTTAAAGCACTAATTAAAAATCATCCTCCTTCTAAAATAAAACCAATTTTCCAGTTGCAGTACTATATGACTCATCTGAAAGGAGTTCTTAGCATTTTTCATTAACTTTTTAGCTTTATGAAAGTGGCCTGGGAGTATGTTACTACTTCTAACCCTTCAAGCCATTTTGTTCCTGATTCTAGATAAGAAAATAGAAAAAAGAAACTGTACACCTTTAAGTATATTAATTTATTCTGTGGGTATTTTCATTTTGAACAAGTGCTTTATTTGAGGAGGAGAGGGAGATGATATACCAAGTAACTGCATTTGTCTTCTTTGATAGGTAGTATCTATTTTCAAACTGAATGTGACACTGTACTACCAACTCCCTGATATTTAAAGCTGTGGATTGTTACCCTAAGATTGTCATCTGTCAGGGAACACAGGAATTGCCAAACTAGGTTGTAATTTTTATTCAGCTCTGCATAGAGTCTTGACTTCAATGACATTTTGATAATCACTAAAAGGGTGGAAAAGTATTTCCTTTTAAATTTACCTTCTTGTAGTTTGGTTGAACTTCTCCTTGTTCATGTAGTCTGAAAATAAACATAATTGAGTTTTTTATACCTTCCCACTTTTTTTTTTTAACATTTTTCTGTATTATTTCTCAAATTCTTTTCAAAGCAAGCTGCCCCAATTGTTTCAATGTCTCTCCAAGCAGGAATTTTCTTTGTCCTAGATTTAATTTTGTAAACAAGGTATGTATGAACATATTTGTCCTCTTTTTTTTTTCTTTTCATAATGTTAAAACATGAAGCTTAAAATATCCTTCAAAGCTGTTCAATAATTTTCTGTTGAATTAATTCTTACTAATGCCAGCATAAATTCTGTTAAAAAGGTGTGGGTAAAATGTATCTGGGAGAGTTCTCTTAGCAGGAATTGACCACTCCTTTAAAGACTTTAATTAGCAGAAATTTAACCCCTTACAGATTCTAATTAATAGTCTATTCAAATTAAATGGCATTAAAATAATTAATTCCTGACAACTTTTTTTCAAAAAACAAAGCTAGCAGAAATTTAGATTCTCTTTGTCAGCATTCATGCAGAGAGAAACAAATCAGAACCAGATATGGGAATTTCAAATTTACTTACTTTTTATTCAGATTTTAAGTCAGGAATGTTTGGGTTTTTTCTGTTATAATATTTATGAAATCAAGGTTAGCACTATCCTTGCTAAAATATTTAAATATGAAATTTACAATTTGATGTCTAAATATACAAACCAAGTATTTTCGTGTATTCCAGTAATAAAGACATTTGTCATAGCGGTGCATTCCATTAAGCTTAGTTATGAATGCTAATGTCCTTCACACACTATTTTATTATAAAATTTGGAATATAAATAATTTTTTAAAGGGTTGATCCATACATTTTCATAGTTTCTGTTTCAGCAATTGCAAATCACTATGCAAATTTTTCCCAAAATAAAGAGAAATACTTTTATTATGTACATCTTCATGAGTACTCACTCGTTTAAAGACATATGTAACATCCCAATACAGGCTATTTTTAGTCTCATGTAGTACTTTTGCAATTAAATATTCCTGGTATCCCTACACTCCTTATTTGGATATCTCCCCCTACTCCTGTGTGGTACCAGTCCTAGACTTTTCACTTGTGTCTACTATTCCCAGCAGTAATTCCTCTGCCATGCAAACATGAATATGAATTCTAGGGGCCACTCCAGCTGTCATTTGGGACAGGACAGGATATACTGGAAATATTAGAATATGTCTGTACATGGAGATCCCTCAGAAAAGCTGTGCATATGTACTTTGACTTACTGAAAAACGAGAATGCTTTTGTATTGAAGACTCAAGGCTGATTTCAAAAGTGCTGCATGTAGTATGTGTGTGGCTGTAGGGAGAGCTGTACATTCTAAAGGTCCCAAATACTAGGACAGATGATGTCTTTGTAAAAAGAGAAGTAGCCTGAAATTCCCTTGTCCAAAATTCATCTATGCTTTAGTTGCCCATTGTTTAAAAAGGTTTTATAAACTAAAAAAGTAACTTAGATACATAGCTTTTAATTCATAATATTTTGCCTTTTTCCTCAAAACTTATATTTTGCTTATTTTCTATTCTGTCCTCATTCACATTGCTCTGAATATATTTGTAAGCATGGTCTTAGATTAAAATCTAATAGGGACTAGAAGAATTAACTGATGAGTGTAGGAGTACTGTTGCCTTTCTACATACACATTGAAATATACATATACATACATGTTTCACTTGAGATTACAGAGTGAAGGAAACCACAAGAAAAATTTGGAGTTGGCAATATAACTGCAGTGAAGGAAACAAAAAGAAAAACCTAATATTGAAATGTCAATTTAACTGCACAAAAATGTAAGATTCAGAGAGTAAAGACACATTATAAATGAATGCTTTGAAAAATCTATCATAAACAGCACAGATATATTAAAATAGTTATTGAATTTTAAAAATTCTCTCCCCCAAAATCCAGGTCTTTCCTTTGTAGAAGTTCAACAACAAAAATGGTTATTCCTTGATTCCAAAAAATCTGTCACTTTAAGATGCAAGTGCAGAATGAAGAGTCACTATTCTGAAATTCACTTTTGTTTACAACACTGACAGAAATTGTTTGACTAGCAATCTAAATTTCTCTGAAGTTTTTCTTTTAATTTCTGCATTTTTTGTGGATCAGTCAAAAGAGACTGTCATATTCTGGTGTCTAACTATAAATACTCAAGCAAGAGAAAGTGTGAGAAGTTTTGGGGGTTTTTTCCTCAAAGGAAAAGAATGTTTTTTCCTTTTCCTGTTCTAATTGCTCTTTCTTGATTGCTGTATCTACAACAGTAACCTTACTGAGGGTCTCAACTCTTCACTAAAGATCATACAGCTAATTAAATTGAAGTTTCCTGCTTTTTTTTTAATGAATTACATAATTTTGCTTTTTTCTTCCTTTTGAGATTATCTTCATGTCAAAAAATGACAGAGGACCCTGTCTTGAGGGAACTTTCAATGTAGATTTTTACACTGAGTTTGATTTTGTTTCTAAGTACAGTGAAACAATCACTGGATTTGTCTTCCTTGCCAGTAAGACAAGAATGTTTCTATTTATAGCATAAAGTCATATACTATTTTAATAGGAACAAACTTGTTTCAGCATTAAGTTAGAACTGCATTAACATAATTCTTCTACAAGCAAGGGAACAGCAAAAAGAAGTACAGAAAAAAACCCCTCCAGGATATGTGAGGGAAACAAGGGATCATTACAATACTGTAGTCACATTAATCCAGTGAGCATGAAGAATGTCCAGAGTTTGCAATGCATTCCCTTCACAGGCAATGTTCAGGATATCTGTGTAAATCAGCTGCAGATGCAGAACAGCACTCTAGGCACTGGAGCTGAAGGACCAGGCAAAAAGAATGATGGCAGTCACTAATTTAACCACAGGGCAGCATAACCTGGAACCAAGCGAAACCAACAGTAAGATGACTACATGCTTCAGTAGATATGGTTAAATCTGATATTTCCCCATCAGACACACTCCTGAAGTGCAACCTGAAGGGAATGACAAGGAGGCAAACACCATAATAAGCAAAGCTATGCAGTTAACAACACCAGCCACGCTTACTTGCCTTTACCAAATTCCACTTGAATAGAGATTTAGCTGCAGTAAATTCCTGCACAGCTGCTGAGGGCACCAATTAAATCCTGAGTATGGCTGGAATGCACATAGTGCATGGACTGAGGAAGACCATTGGAAACAACATCAAATTTTGGCCTGGCTGTAGAGTTGCAAGTATCACAGAGATTGCTGCATCTGTACTGGTATAAAACTATTCAGCCAAATCAGTACAATCCGAAGCCTGAGATACTGTATCTGCCACATCAGATGGTTGTTCAGCTTCTCAGGTGGATGAAGTCCAGACAGATGCATCCTGCCTGCCATGCAAAGATGTGTAGATCTGCCTATGTACGTGTCAGAATGGGATTGTTCTAGCTAGACTGCAGTGTTTCCTGAGTACTGTTTTTAATATGGCTGTATTTTGGAGGCAGCTGGGAAGAGGCTGTTGAAATTACAAAGAAAAGATTATTTCAGAGCCCAGGACAATCTAAGGTAAAAAAATCCTAAAAATTATACTTTATTGATAATCCTTCTATAATATATTTCTTACTAGGTCTTTTAAAGTTATAGTTATATATATAAAGTTTTCAATTTCTGAAATATTATGGCAACAACTATCTCATTGTATTACCTCTTTTCATTCCACCTTAGCCTCATCTCATTTTACCTTATGCTAGGTAATATAAATGTTGCATTGTTACTCAGTGTCTGTTCTCACCTGGAAAATTTACAGTAATCAAATATATAGAAAGCTAACAAATTTAGAAAAAAAATCAATTTAGTCACTGAAGGAGGATATCATAGCATAAACAACAGTGTGGTATTATATAGGCAGCATCTCCACACAAATTTTACAAACAGTAATAGATATGATAGTGTAAGGGTTAAATGTAGTAGCTCAGAATTGAAATTATGGGAATGATTTCTAAACTGTATCGGGGGGGTGATGGTGGCTAGAACAACAGGTAGGAGGAACAGGCCTGGACATGTAGGACAGCCAGGCCTTGGCAGTGAGTGCTAGCCCTGTTACAGTGGTTGTCCTAATCTAATCAAGCATAATCTTCACCAAATCAAGTATAGTCCTCACTAGATCAAGCGAAACTGCACCTGTGTGGGAATGAGAAATAGAACAGAACAATATACATTTAATAATTAATGTAGGGGAGGGGGGTAGAAGGGGTTATAAGCCACCAATTCGGGTGTATTGTCGAAGCCTAGATCTGGGGTCTCACCCCCGGGCTTCAATAAAACACCTTCATGTACAATCAATTCTGATTGTGCGTGTATCCCAATGCTAACAAATACATATGTCAAATACATGTAATGAATTTTATATATTTGGTTTGCCAGCATATCTCATTTCCTACTAAATTTAGGGTTCCATTTTTTGTTCCAAGGTGTAACAAAAATACTAGGAAGATGCATAATTTTTATATTCCACATGATAGAATTTCTGAAATTACAGAACAGAATAAAATAGCACATTTCATGTAAAAGTACTGGGACTTCCAAAGGAAAAAAGAAGAAATAGCAGTTTCAGTGAGCACTGAGAGGCGTTGCTATTTAATGAATTGACTCCTCACCTGTTAGAAAGAATAATCTGAAAGATTTATGTCTTAAATTATTATAAATTTGAGACTGGCTAGCTGTAAAAAAAACCAGTAACTTCTCTTCAGCCTTCCTGTTGGCCAAGGTCATCTGAACTGACCAGTGTATAGTGTGAGGATACAGATATGTGGCTAATCAGTCATGCTTCATGTCTGACTTATTAGCCAAGGTTTCCCTGCTACAGACCTTCCTCATTGATTTTGTTCTAACATGAAAACAGAATTAGTGGTATGTTGAACTTTGCAACTTGTTCCAAAAAAGAAAAGAGGAAAAAATAAAAAGAGAGAGAGTTATTTCTACTACTGTGAATCACTCAGAGTTTAGAAGTGGAATTTAAAGCATAAGATGTGGATATGGGATGTCATAGACATGTTGTTGGACAGTGGCATAAAAGGGCACCAAGAAAACCAGTTTTCTCCTGAAGGGAACTTTGACACGTGAGAACTGGGCACTAGGTGGCACCTGAAACATTCAGAGCTATTGTATGACCTGGCAGAGTAACAAGCATTTCCTTCTGTATATATCTCAGTGATAAGAATATTTCAATTTTTCATATCTATTCCATATGTCTTGTATATATCTATTGTTGTATGTATGCTTATGTGTAGTTTTACTATTAGAAGACACTGTAGTGTCCCATTAGAAGTCCAAATGTTTGAGGCAATTGGATCACTTCATTGACTATCTGCTTCTTTTACTCAAAGGTCATGTTGTCTCTTACATTGGAACTTCATTACTGCTGGTATGAAAAACACATAACAACATTGGTTACAGGAGACATGTTAACAAATCCAGACCTATATTCCTGTGTTTCTGTTCTAAATGCTTCTGGTTTAGAAGAAGAAGAAAAAGAAAAAAAAATTGAGAAAAGAAATATGGCCTTAGTTCTGTAATTCCGTTTTCATTTAGAAATTCTTATAGTTTAGAATTTTCCTTTAGAAGATTAAATCATTGTTCTCTCCAAAGTCTGTATCAGATTTCTTTTGCAGCACACCATTTCTTAGTAGAATTAATGCCTTATTGTATTTAATGGCAAAGGGTCATAATCAGCTTTCTGGGCTGTCCCTAGGACACTAGCCAACTCTTCAGAGGCCTTTTTTATATTTCATAGTGCATGTCAGCTGGTGGGCTGAGAATATTGCTCAATAGGCAGGATACGTGGTGGTTGGACAGTGCCTTTGTTGAGCCAATGCTAGATAAATTTTCTGAATGTTCTTATTTTTACAACAAATCATCTTTTTAGAAGATACAAACTCTTTATTCTTTTATGTGTCGAGGTCTCAGAACATCAACTGAAATTTAAAACCCTTACTCTAAGCTTGCATTTAAAGTATTTTTGTGAATGCCTCACGGTGCATCAGCATATCTTTCAGATATATATGGCTGTCATACAGTTCATTCAGTTAGACATGTTTTATTACATCATATATCTGTCATTAATATTTATTCATACTCTGAAGAATGCAAATTTGTGGCAATGCAGAAAAACAGTGAGCTAAATTTTTTTTATTCTAAAATAGCTAAAATTTTTTTATTCTAAAATATTACGTCTTACTGTTTCTCAAAATATTTTTATCAAAATACTGAGATAAAATCTCCCCTCTAGATTAGGATGGAAGTGTAATCCCTTTTGTTTACGTCGGACTGTATTAAACATCGTGCATTCAGAACATAGCTGAAAACAGTGTTGATACATTAAGCAAGAGAAGATTTAGGGCTAAAAGTGTACAACACCTTTTTTTGATAATTTTTTTAAGTGTTAATGATATATCCAAAACCTTCCCTAATAAAGTGCTATTCTCAGAGTCATTTTTCTAAACACAGTCATACATTCAAGGTCTGAAGTAGATGAAGTCTACCTAATGAAGTCCTATTTACTAGAAAAGGTCTCTTTGGTTAATGCTCATCACAGGTATAATATGATTTTTTCACTTTAAATGTCCAGATGAGAGAACATTTAAAAATACTAGATCAAGGATATTTGCATTATTCTGCTTTTAATGGCACTTACCCTGATAACTTCACAGGGCTAAAATGCATTATGGCTTATTGACTCCATTTCATAAGGTGAAATAATAGAGCATTACTGATCTTGTCCAAATTACTTACATGGTAATTCATTAACCAAGAAATATGTTGTGATCAAACTAATGGATAGCAATGTGAATAAACATCTGCCACAGACCACTCATCAAGACCAAGCACAAAACCTTTGAATAACATATATTCCACAAAAATTTTGTTTTATGAGTCAATGCTAGACGTGCACCCACAATATAGTACCTTCCAAAAGTCATCTTTCCCCATGGAAGAAAAGGTACTTTATACTACAAACACAAAACTTTTATATCTGCTTTTCCTACCTATTCCAAATTTCCTTTTCACTTCAGGTAAGAATATCCAGATGCCCTTCACTTCAGAAGCCATCAACTGTAATTGCTATTTCAGCGTTATGTTATCATTTTCCTGTTGCAAGAATTAATGTCAGAATCACAGAGTCAGGGACTGATTTGGCTGCACCTTAAAGATCATTGAGTTCCAGCACCCCTACCTGGCTGGAACACCTTCCAGCAGACCAGTTGCTCAAAACCCCATCAAACCTGGCCCTGAGCTCTGCCAAGATTGGGTCATCCATAAATTCTGTGGGTAACTGGTTCCAGTGTCTCACCACCCTCACAGTAAAGAATTTCTTCCTCGTGTTGGTGTTCAGCATTCTATTATCACCTTCGTTGCATGGGCTTGTGCAGTTCTTAGAGAACATCTCTCAAGTCTCAAAATTTGTGTGCTGTGCCTTATGCTGGAGGCAAGTTCCCAAGCTCCCTGGCACATTTGGAAAAACATTTTCAGAATTCTGAAGCATGGGAGAGTGAAAGAATTGAATTGTTTGATGAAACGCAATTTTGTTTTGCAGAAATGTTTTCAAATGTCTGAAGAAAGAAAGAACTTTCAAGCTGATTGATGTACCAACATTCTTCCATAAGCAAGTATTGCTTGGCATGGCAGGCACTGATTTATATAAGCTATCCTTTGTGGATCTCAAGGAAAAGTGGCTAGTCAGAACTTTTTTTTCTTTTTAGTAGTGAAAAAATAAATAACATATCAATGTTAATGATTCAGGACACTATTGATTCTGGGTTTTGGGTATAATTTTTTTTCCCCCAGATATTTTAATATCAAAATGTGCTATTTGCAGTTTCTAGTCTGAATCTTGTAGGATCAGAGATCAAACCACTTTGCTTTTCCTGCTTTAAAATAACTGGCTTGAGACACAAGTAGTAAAAGGCATTTAATCTTATTTTATAGATGTAATGATGGAGAGCAACTGCCGAGTAATTCATGTGACGTAAACATATGAACTTTCTTTGCTCAAAGTTTCCTTGTGTAACTAATATGAGCTAGAAGTACATAGACAGCCTTCATATTGGCATCCAGAATAAGAACTGCTTTTATTCCTATCCCTTCATGTTACCTTCTGTGTGTTATTCCTCTCTTGAGCCAAAATAATTTGTAATTGGATTGAGTAGAAGTGGTCATAATTTGAGAGGAGATAAAGGATTATTATTAAAAGAACTTAACAAAATTAAGGTTTGTATGAAATTCACATTAAACATCTCTGTAGGCCACTATTTCTCTGGTTATCTCTGCATGACAGGTTAGTACTGAACCAGCCATGACAGTCATGTCTCTGAACTTACTGGTATTTCTGTATTGAAAAATGGCTTGAACAATGCCCTGTCAGCTTCTACTTTTAAATACTTTCAATTCTCTCTTTGAGAAAAAGAAGAATGTTCTAGGAAAAGCCTGCTGCAGTACCACACAAATCACTGTTTGACAGAGCTTATGAAGTGTTCGTTGTGGTGCTAACTCACTGAAAGATCATATATCTTACAGAGATCTTTGCAAAACTTCTTTAAAGAGTGACAGATTGGTGTGTTAGAAGAGCTAAACAGCGTCAAAGAAATATATGTTATACAAGTAGGCTGTTAACATAGTGTGAAATGGCAGGGAATACGCAGAAATCTCTCCCCGGGTCTATATCTGACATGCTCCATCATGTGATACAGAGTTCTACATTAATGCATGAGGAGAAAAAAAGTTGCCAGTGTCAATTGACAGACAAATGCCCCCTATTTTCAGGTTAATTTTCCATTTTTGTTGGACAGACACTACCAAACTTATGAACATTTCAGGTTATTCCTCCTTTTCCCTCTGCAAAATAAAGGTGAGCAAGAAAAATCTGTTTCTTAATCTTTTCTCGACAAGTTTAGAAAGATGTGTTTTCATTCAGGGAAAAAAATCTATTTTAGTCTGTCACATTTGTAACAATTGAAGTACTTTTGCAATTAACATTGACTTGGTTATCAGATGTTATCTAAATTAATGTATTGGGCAAATGTAAAAAGAAAGCTATAAGGAAAAGATAAATTATATATAAAAAAACCCAAAAATGATTGAGTCAGGAGCAAGGACGTTTACAGATGTGCAGATTTCTTATTTGTGTCTCAGCACCCTGAATGGTCAGTCCAACAATCTGCTGTAATGAGTTTTGCTGTGATAAGTTTGCTATCTAGGCATATGATCTGGAAATCCTGGAAAACATTTATTCTTTATTAATTAATCAAATATTTACTAAAAGACATATGCCACTACATAGACAGAACTAAAGTTTTGATGTGATTTCTGGAGTATCTACCTCATTTCAAGGAAAACCAAACAAGACTTCATTATAACATATTTTCTGACTTTATATATAGTTTATATTAAGAAAATTGAGTTATTAACCCATTATAATAATCTGTATGTATATGTAAGCTGAAGCTTTTGATTATATTTTTGTGCCTCTGTTTTGTTTTTTTTTTTCTCAGTAGTTTATTCAATTTAAAATCTCTCACTTCTTTAATGTAATGCTCTGCCTTCTCTCACATTAGCAACTTTTACAAAAAGATAAGATACTGGGAATATGCTGAGACATTAGTAAAAACCATATTATCTCAACTGGAATGTCTCTGTGTATTTCTGCCTTTCTATGTTATATTTACAAGAGGATTTAAGTATAAAATCTACAGATATAGAGTTGACTACTGTTGTAGTCAACAGTGCTGTTTTAAAAAGGCAATAATACCTAAATTAATCAATTCTGCAAGCTGGAGATAAATTGTAGATTAGCATGTCAAATTTATAATATGATCCTCCCTCTTTTATAGTTTTAAGGAGCATTTTTTAATGAAGTTGATAAAGCTTCACTGGTAACTGGTACATTGGTTCTGTAACATCAAAAATTAGATTGAGAGTAAAGAATAAAAATTCTTATTTGTTAAAATTTTCTCTTTTTTGTGAAATCAAAGATATTTGGAAACAAAGTGATTCAATAAAATCAGAAATTACAAACTCCTTAACAACTGCTTCATTGCATTGATACGCTGCTGATATAAGTAATTTTTCAACAAAATTACAATTTATGGGATTATTTAGCTATTAAAACTGTTATTTAGTTGTGTTTAAATGAAAGCTTAAATGTGTGATTAGATATCAAACTACAGATCAATAAGGACTTACTGTGCTTGGTGATGAAAATTATTATGGCGGAATAAAGAAATAAAATTTATTATTTGCTCTATTTCTATCTATATGTTTAAAAGGGATTGCATTTAGAAGCTTATTTAAATTGCAAATATAAGATAAAATGTCTCAGACATAGTTTGTTCCTGAAAATAGTGTACTTTTGGTTATGCAAAGTCAAACTAGTATAATATCTTTCCTAGGAAAAGTACATTCATCTCTCTGTAGCACTTTATACTTCAGTCTTTATTGGAATCAGTCTGGTCATGGTGGTATAAGAGGAAGAAATCCCCAGAACACCTCAAGAGTTTGAATGCAACATTAAATATTCTTACTTGCTCTCAAAAAAATCAGTGTGGTTTTCAGCATTGCAGTCTTTTGGCTCATAGCTAAAACTCAAATTCCAAGTATCATCATTGTCCAGAAATGCCAGTTATTGTTCCAATTTGTACATGTCAGAGTATCACACAACACTGAAATGGCCATTTTCACCACAGCATTGGAATAAAGGGGAATTTTTTTACAAGAGTTTAGAAACAGATGTCAAGGCAACCTCAAATACGTATCAATGCACGTATTGAATTCAAGAAATCAAAATACATCACCTCAGTTCGTGGTGAAATCCTTTCCTAAATGCCATCCATTTCTGATCTATTCATTCTATATATTCTAGTCCTAACTAATCCTGGATCAATTTGAACCACCTATTGAAAATTACATAATCTTCACTTGACAATGCAATTAATATTTTTTTCTAATTTCTACACATTGAAATTCTTTCATTCAGGGGATCCTGATTGCTTCCAGTTTAATAAATAGTGTTTCCATTTAAATGTTTCCCCACCCTTTACAAGCATGTACCTAGTATGTGGAATATATAAGACGTGCTTCACAATACAAGCTTTCCTTTTGAACATTAACCATCTTGAATTTTTTTCTGAAAAAATAACCTCTGTGAGAAGAACAATTAAAAGCAGCCTAATTTGTGAAATAAATCCACATATCTATATGCTCATATCAGCTCTTTCTGATATTATTCTTTTTAGTTATCTGTTTTCTGTGTCAAAACCACACTGGCCTCAGGTCATTTGAGAGGATTTATCATCATCTGAGTCAACAGTTTCCAAGATATATGGTAGAAGACGATGCCACAATTACCAGAGTCTACAGGGCTCACATAGTGGATTTTTTCCTAAAATACCTTTCATATTTTAGTTGCTCAAGAATGATGTTGCTTATTTAATGACTATTTAAGATGTGTAGTGCTAATTGCACTGTAAGTAGAAAAGAGACGCTACCAACACGCTTTTGAAACTCTGCTATAAAATCTAATTATTTTGTAGCTGAAACCCAAAATTACTGGAAGAAAAGTGAATTTTTTATTCAGTTATGTTAGACATTAGGCATGAATTTCATCATTTTCAAGGAAAAAAATTATGAAAGGAGAAATTATTTTTAAGATATGTCAAGCACAAAGAGGTTATGATTGCCTGGGAAAAAAACGCTTAAAAATTTTTGTCAAAATAAGCTTATTATTAAATTCCTTCTCATTATGTTGATCGTCTTCCGGTTTTTGTAAGAGAGAACAAGAAGTTTCTTCAATTGCATCCTCCTTTAATCCAGAAGTATCTCCTAGCATTTAGAACAGTCATAGGCCTTGCAGTGCCTCATGTGTCCTTGGTGTCAGCTGCAGGATCCTTGGGATCAGAGGAGAGGAAGGCCCCTCATCTCACTCTCAGTGTTTGGTCTAACTCAGCTTGAGGAAGCAGTGGGAAGCCTTTATCCTTCTTGGATATGAAATTTATCCTTCTTTGGAATGAAATTTCATTCCAAAGGTTTGAAAAGACATAATCCTTGCTGGTAACTGGCCTTTTCATAACCACAGTCTCTAAGAGGTTGCCTAGACAGTCCCACTGAACTTGGCCACTACAGTTTTTCTGTGTAATAGCCATAATTAGACAAGGTCATAAAACACACAAAGTTTACCTTGTTAAAGTTTCAAGATCCTCTTCAGTGTAGAAAACTTACAAAACATTCCAAGGTTTTCAGATAGGAAGAAAAAACTTCCTCACAGAAAATAAAATTTGGAAAATGGGAAAAATTCACTTTCAACATAAAGTTTAACATTATAAACAACAGAAAATATGACACCCCTTTGTTAAATACTTCTACATAATGATAAGTAATCCACACTGCAATAATTCAAAGGAAAGCTGTTTCTCAAGCTAGATGTTATCTATAGATAATATAAATAACCTGGACACAATTTTAAAAACACTCACTTTTAATGTCAGTTCTGAAGAAGCATTCCATAAAGTTGTATTGTAAACATGGCATACCATGGCAAGTAGATTCACTTAATAATTTAAATATATCATATGCATGAAACATATTCAGATAAGAGCTGTATTGTTAAACAACTTTATCATTATATGCTTCATGCATTGATATATTACCTCAAACTTTTTCATTGCATGAAATGCTTATCTGCCCTTGATCATTTCTTAAAGAGATTGCTATTTTGATTGAAGTAACAATATTTTGAGATGGTTTTAATTTGAATAATCTTTATCTGGTGAAATTAATTAGCTTTTAGTTTGCTAAATATGCTTTGGTATTTGTACTAATATTAAATCTTCCTAGAATTCAGTCACTTTTTCCTTAATTCAGTTTACTTGGGGTTTAGTCTATTTACATTTTGGCTTTCAACAGTCTTGCTTTCAGCAACCTTTCCTGGTCAAAATCTACTGCCTTGTAATTCTGGAAATATAATTCAATTTCTCTTTTGAAAATACATTATAGCATATGGTGCACTACTCATACACTGTTTTGGATTAAGTAATTACCTAAATTATTTTTTATGAAGCTGATAAATCCAATTTTTCCCTCACTTGACTGTTTCCAAAATATCTTTACTGAGGGTAATACCTTGTTATCACAGATAAAACATAGCATGTAAAATGAAGAACATTATCAGAATATTGTGTCTTGGGTTAGAAAATAACTTTCATTTCAAAATAGTTTGTCAGAATGAAGTACTCATACTGTAATTGGCTGGGATAAAGGATTTCATATTGGTATTGGCATGAAGGTGTAATGACTTTTTAAAGGTTTCCTTGGAATCTGTATTCTACTTCTATTTTTCTGATTATAACACTAATTTACCAAGCCCATAATTTAGTCCTATCTCTAAGGAAAAATTACAGCTGAGGAGAACTATTGCAAGTGTGTCTTTGAGCAGCAATCTAGAGAATATAGAGATTTTGCATATAAATTGAGACACACAAAGGCTTGCTTAGCTCTCTCATTATCATCAGGCCACACTATTCATCACAACTTGCCACCCGTCCTGCTGCCACAGACATGAAGCTTGTACTGGCAACAGCAAGAGATTTTGAGGGCACAAAATATTGTTTATTTGTTTGTTTGTTTTTAATATAGGGACTATTTCAACTGAAAAATGCATATACTTCCATGTTCCAAGCATAGTAAATGGGATGCAAAATAGAATCAAAACAGAAGAGGGTCTGTTACAGGAGCAGCAGAAGTGAAAATCTCTTTATCACTGTAACATGTATGTCTGTTTTCCTGCATTTTTTTCTTTGATGTTACTTAGCATTAGTCCTTGTTTTTAACTATCAGTTCTACTACACAGAAAGTTGGTAAAGTACTCTCATGGTCAGGAAAGTGGCAGTCAGGGTCTGCTTTCTCTAAATGTAGGAGTGAAAGGAGTGAAAATGTCATCTTTTTCATAGCACAAAAAGCAGAGGAAGGATAATAATTTGCTTATATTTGTTGGTAATTTGTGATGTTTTCACAATGAAATATAACTTTGGTAATGGAGGCATGGTGCCCTACTGTGCAAACTTCCTTCTTTTTTCTTTCATTTTCTGCAATGCCAGAGATTTGCAATATTAGTGATCATGCAGGTCTTTAAATATTTCAGGATATTGATTGCTACATGCTTCATAATATTCATATTATTCATAACGTTGAACAGCAAAGCAAAGATCTCATCAATGCTGCCATAAATTTGAAATTATGCAGATGTATTGATTTCAAACTGGGGCAATTGCCCCAAGGCACAGGTTAAATTAACATCAACAGCATCATTAACTTGTAAAGTATTTTGCATTTATATCAATTTCAAATTAAACCAGATTTAGCCCGATATATTTTATAGACTAAAAGAAGCTAGTATCTTAATATAATATTCATTTATTTCTCTCGGTTAACATATACTTTGCCTTCATCCCATTCATTTACCTCGTTGTGTTTTTTAGTTTGTTTCTTTTTATATGTCTGCCAGAACAGTCATCTCTTGAATGACTTGAGAAATCAGAGTCTAAGGTTAGAAGTGACATGTCACGAACATCCTAAAACTTGGGGTTTTTAAACTTCAGATTGACAGTTAGGTATATTTTAAGACGCCATCTGGTAGCTTTAAACATAACAACACAAATTTTGAAATTAAAGCATCTATTTGTTAAACAATTATGATAATCTTAACACAATTCATTTACTAGTAGTGGTGATTTGCATGAAATGAAAATTGTTAAGCAGCATTCCATTGGTTTTTGATACTATACCAGCAATTTTTTGTTTGATGTATAACATGTGAAACTTTACAAACCAAGCAAAGTTTCCTAATGACCTAGAAGCATATTAATTAACTTAAACCATCAATGAGGAAGCCTTGCCACCATACACCTAACAATTTTTTTCTTTTTTTTTAATGACTGTTTCTCAGCTGGACATTTACCTTTCCTAGCTGCTTAAGGACTGTTCCTAAATCATGAAAGTAATTCATAAAAGCCCTTCATCTTAAGATAAATTATATTTTATTTCATCTCTAAGAATATGTGCCTTGGAATGATTGTTTTTTTCAATGCTAACAAACCATGATGAAAGTGACTATCCCTTTTTCTTGCAATAATTTTGAAATCACTAACTAATTATTTTTAAATGGTTTTGAGAATAAATCCAATGGTGATCTAACAATAAAAAGTTGCCAAATCCTCTGTTGCCTTAGATTTTAAAAACCCATCTTCCACGATAAAAATCTAAAAAGCTGTATTCCATGTCTTAGTGCCATGTCTTACACAATGAAAATTGAATACCAAGGAAAGATAGCTCCTAGATATGGGAATTGACCATGAGAATATACAGAATTTGGTAAAATCATGCAAAGCAAGTGCATTTTATATGTTTTTCAAGTAGGAGGTTGAAGCTACATATTTCCTTGTTAAGAAATAGGTCAGCAATCATTCTCTACCCCTGAGAGCCAGTGGAAAGCCATGGTGAAACTCCTTATGTTTTAGTATTTTCCCAAACCATGACAGCCTTATCCACACTTGCAATCCCCTACATCATGCCTGTGAATTGTACCAGGGTGCTAATTTAGAAATAGAAAAAATGCTTGGGAATAAATATTTTCACAGTTCAATAGGTGATCACCTACTAGAGTTGGTCTAGGCAGATCCTATAGACATTTGGTGTACTGGTGTATACACAACTGCAGTGATTCAGTCAGTGCTGCATAAATGTCTTTCCATCTGCTCTAATCAGGTTCCTTGTTAATTAAAACCATGGAACTATTCTTACAGAGCTCAAGCTGGGATCATTGTTTTATCTTTCACTTTGATGCAGTTGCAAGTGGCAGATGTGATGTGGATGAAGGAAATGCATTCCCTGAGCAAGAGTTCTACGTAGGAGGCTCTGGGAATCACTGTAAATAGCAGTATTAAGCAGAAGGCAGGCCCCCAAACCAAAAATCTGAAATTAAATTTCCAGAATAATAGAAATTTTGGGGGGCAAGCACTCCATATGGAGGGAAGACATATTTATTTATGTTGACACCATTTGGATAGGAAATAAAATCTGTGTGGCAGCAAGACTGCTGCTAGAGCTGATGAAAGATGCTGGGGGACGACTTTGCCTTCCTAAGGTAAATGAATACAGAGACTGGATAAATTGCATTCTTGAAGCACACCTCTTTTTCCTCCAACTTAAAAAGAGGCATATGGTGTCTAGGTCATATGTACACCATGGATGGCTTAAGTTAGGAGACACGGTATTTAGATTCATTACAATCTAATCAGACAATTTAAATTTCTACACAACTTTACAGATAACTGAAAAAGAAAAAAGTATGGAGTTGGGAATTTTCTTCCAGGTTAAGTAAACACAACATTTTCTGACTTGGTACTTGTTTTGCTGGTTTTTGTTTTTAATTTGAATTAAGACATTGCTCTTTCCCAACTATTTACTCAACATCTAAATTACAGATGCTCTGCTGAATTTTAATTTTCTAAATTACATCAACATTTATATCCAGATCCTCTACTTAATAAAAAATTGCAAAAAGACATTACCAAAAGAGAGTTGTGCCAATTAAAACTATAAAACTAAAATATCTCTTAATCTTATACCCCTTGACACATAAATCCAGAACTTTAAAAGCCTAAGACATCCAGAATGTTTCCAGAACCAGTTTTATTGGACTAAGAAATAAAAACAACATGGCTGTTAAACAAGATTTCCCATGACCCAACTTGTTTAAAATAAACAAATTGTTATTTTTTTCCTCCAAGTACCATACTACACATCCTTTTAAGTCTCACAAAGTCTCTCCATCAGAGAGAGGAGAAACACTCAAGAATGCATAAGGTTTGGAAAAACTCACAGTGCAGTGAACACTAACACATGCATATTATTTACAGAAGAATCTTAAACCACTTATAATTATTATCTATGGTTATGGTAACCCAAATTGTTCTTTTCTAGTTTAAATGTTAAAGAACTCTTAGGTTAAATCCCTGCTCAGAATTTTAATTCTTTTTTTACTGTAAACATTTTTTTGTTCAGTTACCCTTCTGGACCTTGACTGTGCCAACCTGAGCTGAGTTAGAGAGATGACAAATGAGTCACTTGAGGAACATGGTTAACCCTGAAGAACCCATTAGAAAGGTTTTTTTTTTTTTAGCATAGTCAAAGGTGACAATGCAAAAAGAGTTCTCTTTAATTCAAATTTGTTTCCAAGTCATGATTAATAAAGCTGATGGTAGTCCTGCTCAACAGACACATCACAACAGGTGAAAAAGCTTCTCCTAGCCCATAGTTCTATGCATCAGTCATCATTGTTCTGTGATGGGAAGTGCCTAAATGTTGCTTTTTTGTGAAAGCAAAATAAAGCTAAAAAAAATCAGCAACAGAATGTAAAAAACAGACTATCCAGGACAACAGATGATTATAATAAATGCAGACATATATAGCGTAGTTACTTCTGAACTGTTCGTCTGCATTCCATTTATAATAATTTGTAAGCTGCATCTTTAAATAATAGTTAATCAACTTAATGAATGGCATTAGTGTTATACCAAGTTGGGTGGCTCATGCTTTATTTCCTATGACTTACAGAAAAAGAACAGTAATTAGCTCACCTCCAGACATCAATTATTATTAACGACTGTGAATAAATAAGATTAACCCACCTAGTAAGCAATTCTGTAATAACAGTCCTTAACTAGAATATAAAAAGTAAGTCTTGTCCATGTTATTTTGTCCTTTATTCCCACACATAAAACTTTTAATTACTCATTAAGTTTTTCTGCATATAGTGCAGGTTTTAAATTGCTTACTGGGAAAGTCAAAGAAACTGCTCTGGCTACACACACAGTAGAATAGCTTAGATATCTTCCACTCAAAAGGATTCCATCTGTGAGAATAACTAGTACAGATATACTGTAACTACTGCTACTAATAACTACTGCAAATAGTGCAGGTAGGATTTTCTGTTTCATCTACAATAAATTAAAAGCAGCTGTACTGTGTTCTGTAGAAAAACAAATATACAGTCTCTGTCTTCACCAGATACACCTGTTGGAAGTTGACTTTATTCGTCGTGTATAAAACTTCATTTTGAACTTTAGTTTCTGACAGAGAGGTCAGGGCTGGATGTCTAGAAAGAAGAATATATTTCATGGATTTATAAGCACCACAAGACACATGCAGAGTCATGACATGAATAGGGACTTCAGAGACCAAAATAATTACAGTTCTTTGACATAACTGCCTTTAATGAAGCTGGAAAAAACCTTTTGATTTCAGTGCACAAGCACTGAAATATTAATGTATAAAAAATAAGAAATTATTGGAAAAAAATATGAAAAAATATTAAAACTAATAATGACAACTTCTGGGGAAAAATGCAATATTTGCCTTGCAGTATTCTGCAAGGCAAATGCAAGTATTCTGCATTTCTGTTATATTTAAAAAACAAAAAATTGAAGCTGAATTCAGGAACAAGCAGGAAATGTGATCTTGCTTCTTTTTTGTCCTCTTTCCCGTAAAGAGATTAATTACATACAGAATACCTCTTTTTACTTAATGTGTGCATTCATTATTTTTAACATTCATTTAAGTAACTCTGTTGGTATGGTTTCTGTGCAGCATAAGTCATACACAGTGCAAATGTCAGGATAATTAGGCTATAACCATGCCTTTAATTCACCCATACAATTCACATTAATGTAATAGAGAGCAGTACAAATAAACCAAAGGCAAGAAGCCCTTTGGAGCACTGTGAAACTGCAAGTTTTTATTAGGGGATATTTTCTTGCTTTTGGTATTCTGTGAAAGTACTGAAATTTTAATTATAGAAGCAAAGGTTTTTTCCATGATACTGACTGCTGAATGTTCTGACATAATTTTCTGTCCATAAAAAAGAATAAAATTTGGTCATCTTAACTTGTGGTCATTTATTCCAAATTAAATGCTAGAGTTTATCTTTGCCTTCAGGTGGACTTTGTGGGAAACTATGCTGGAACACATAGTCTGAATTTTAATTGTGTCCAGACATATAAAAAAAATCCTGCAACCCAGAAGCAGAGCAAACAGAATTTAATGAGCATGTCAATTTATTTACTCTTCATTTTGTCTACTTTTTTTCAGCTTTATCTGACATATTTTTCTACTGAGGCATCAAATACCACTTCCGCATCTTGAGTAAGGTTCATTGTAATAACACTGTCTTATCAAAGTGTCCATCTTTGTCATTGACAAAGCAGATAAGCAGAATTCATTCCTAGTCACTTTGAAAAGAGACAATTTCAGATATGCATATCCAAAATAAACCACTTATCCAGAAAAGGAGATTGTGTTGTACACAGACTATATTTACATTTCTACCTTGCTATGGTACTTGAAAGCTTTAGTTGATGCATCCTATTTACTACTCCAAGTCGTTCATGTGATATGCAGCAGACTCTGCCAGTGTTAATGATAGGAAGGGCAGATAGAGCTCAAAGCCTGCTTTTCACAGAAACAGAACTTGGGCAAGAGCAAACTGGTGAGAGGTGTGAGTGCTGTCATTAACTTTGCATGTTAGTACTTGCTTTTTCATTTTTGTACATATGTCAAATACAAGCAGGAGAAAAAAAGGTAATTAAAAAAGAAGTTGCTAAAATGAGGACTTTAAAGACTACTCCAAGCTCACTCTCCTGTCTCGTTTAAAAGACCACTTCTTTTGGTGTTTGTCATCTTGAGCAAATGCTCCCAGATATCACAGATTGTCTGCAATACACACAAGTGGATGATGCAATTAAAAATGCAAGGCTCTGCCCTGGAGCTGAAGGCCCGGGACCCTTGGCACTTGAAATTTGAAAGGGCCTGAATGGTTTCCCCTTCACAATTTTAGAAGTATTTTATAAATTTTGCTGCTCTTGTTACGTTGCAGGCAGTAGAAATGCTGACAAAAAGCATTTTTAATTCAAAGCTTTTGTTCAACAGTTCACAGCAGAGAAGTGACCTAGAATCCTCTAGATTTTCTATGACAGACATGCTGCAGTTATGGACCTTGTAGAGATTATTTTAAAAATATCATTGTTTCTAAAAAGAAATCCTACAGTGTCCTGGATCTCTCCTGATCTTTTACAGACTTGGGATAGGGGTGAGGGTGACTGTAGAGACATTGAGTCCTTTTTTTTTTATTTAATCTTACCATTTTTTAGCCTCAATAGTGATCTTTTCACACAAGCTTTAGTGGTTATTTAATTTTCTCATCTTTAACATTTCATTTGCCAGTACAACCAAATGCTATTTGTTCACTTTTGCTTTTCCTATTTAGTCACTAAATTCCAGGAGAGGAAAAGTCAATTAAAATAGATAAATACATTAAAGAGAACATATGAAGGGTTAATTGAATTTTACAAGAATTAGATTTAGTAAACATAGAATGCAGTAAGCAATTAATTTGAAAAAAGGTTCTTTATTAAAGTCGACTTTTGTTAGCTGAAAAACTGCTTCAACTTTGAAAGCTTAATTGAATACCTACAAAGACAATGAAAGCAATGTCTATCACCACAGTGAAATTCTCTGAAAAAATGATTATTTTGTTTAAACTAAAAGATAAAAATATGGGTCTATTAATTAATTGACTAGAATACTGAACTCTTGCTTACAAATATTTAAATACTGCATTTATAGCAGAATTAAAATGTAATATTGCTTATGTTCTTGAAATAATATGAAATCTTAGCATTTAGGAGTTTTCTCCCCAGTTTGCTGGCTAAAGACATCACAACCACGTTGTGCTCATAACAGAAGTAGGGGAGAAAGTTATGATGCACTGGGTGGAAGTGCTGGCAGTTGTGACCTCACCTGTAGCAGTTTAGCACTGTCAGGATGGAGTTAAATCCTGAGCAGTGGTGAGCCCTTATTCAATCCACATCACCTGCTACTGAATCACAGTCTCCACTAACTCTCTGTGAGCCCCTGGGCTGGTCTGCAGGAGGAGACACTCAGCTTGGTTTAGTTGAAGGTGACTTCCAAATTACAAATGATATCTTATGATGGCTCATTAGACTGCGCCTTTTCTTTTTTTTTTTTCTTTTACTTTCCAGTAAAATTACAAAGAGCTGTAGAGAATAAAAAAAACATCAGGAGCCATTTGCATTGACAAAGAGATCTTTAGGAAGGTGCTGGTAGAGTTCTGGGGATGAGAAAAGCCTTCAAGTTCATCACTGTTTTGCTGCACCTTAATAGGCCAGGAACGTCACTGGACATCACCACCAGGCCTCCCCCTACTCCAAAATCATACCAGTAAGGCTGTATGGAAATAAGAACAAGTCTACTAACCCAGATGTTTTTTCTATCATTATAAGGCCTGGGACTCCATACAAACTCTGAATCTTGCTTTGTCCTTGATATGAGAAATCAGGATATTTAAAGTGGTACTTGGCTTTTTTGAATGAAGGAAAATTTTGTTCTATGCAAATAAAAAAATCATATATAATAGTATAAAACTTGTATTTGAGCAATGTGAACCATACAGGAAAGAACCATAATCAATAGATCATAATAGTATGCAACAGAATTAAGTTATAAATGCAAATAGTTAACTTTATTACTTCATCTCTCTCTTACTATGCTATATCTGTACTATGCTATGATTTATCATACTGCACATAATCTCTCATTTTTCTTTGTTAATATAGGACCACATTTTTAAATGTTTCTGTTTTAAGGAATTATATTTAAGTTGGGCAAGAAGATTTTTTTTACAATGTAATTGTGGTTTTTTACTGCTCTAGAAAAAGTTTTCATGCAACAAAGTATTTTCTTACTAGGCTTATGTAAATGTTTGAAATATATGAAGTATTTAATTCTTCTGTTTTAATACTATTCTGATAATATGAATTAATGTTTTTCTGTTGGTCATTTAACTACTCATTTTTAAAATTATGAGAGTTCTTCACAACAAACTCAGAACAAACTCAAAAAAAATTGTGCAAAAATAATATTATTAATACAAAATTTTTGGATGAGAAAAAAAAACTTTCCTCATTTTAAATAAAGCTGGAAAAAGAAGATATGAAAACTAGTATCTAACTGAGTTATGCAAGTTTGCTGAGAAAGAAAGTGAGCTTCTCTGAATAATCACCTGGAACAAAAGTGAATGAAATCTCTGATTATCTATATACCTAATTGTCCATACAAGTGGAACAGCTGCAGTAACCTACACTGAGAGACAACCACTACAGATTATCTGTTAATTAACAGGTTCACAGAGTCTAGACCTTGTATAAGTGCCCATTTCAAATCTAGCTGAATTTGCAATCAGGGTGGCAATTTAAATTTAGATCTTTTCTTTAAGAAGGAGTTTTCTAATCAGTACAAGGAATTCCCAACCTGCTGACAGGTATCTTTTTCAGATTGCAAAACTATTCATCTATGGCATCAGATTCTTCTGTAGGAGAAATTATTTTGACTTTTCCATATGTTACTGTAAGATTGAGCCTTATTAGGAAGATGAGTTACTCATCTAAGATTTAAATTCGTCTTCTCTGTTTTAAAATTTCAACAAATAAACTGAAGATTTCTTTTTCCTACAATCTGTAGACTTCTTCTATTCCTTTTTCTGTCTTTTCAACACACTTTCAGGTTCATGATAATCCAATTATCTTTCTTGAATTGCTCAGTTTTTCCATATCTCATTTTCAGAAGTCTCAGTTCAATGACAATTCATTGTCTCCCTAGATGAGGCTCTTACATAAGGCCAGATACTGATTGCTTCCTTTTGTCATATTTCAGTCTTTCTGACAACCTCTTAACTTTTCTGGTTCAGGCTGTGAAGCCATGCTTTTGCAAATTAGGTCTTTTTAATATTACAATGGAATTTCTGATGATAGTACTATGAATTACAGAGATTTTTTCACCTGAAATGAGTCAATGATGTCTTAACTCTTAATAAATGACAAAATGCTCTACCATTACTAAAGGAAACAAACAAGCAAGAAAAAAGATAAAGGAAAAAAGTTAATATAAAAAGATATTTAAATTTAGGACTATTTTATAATATATACTACTATTACTTTTTTCTTTTATTTTTTTAAATCACTTCAGTTTACAAAACAAGTCACAGACAAATAAGTTCTACTAATAAGCTCTCAATGATTTGTTGAAGTAAATGAACACTTCTAAAAAGTCAAAAAAATGAGCCATCTAATTAAAGAGCTAATGTGCCACAGGCTAGAGATAATAGAGTTTAAATAAAAAAAGGCACAAGTCCTTATTGATAGTGATAACCACTTAATCACACCTAATTTTTTTCAGAGCTGGTTGTTGGCCAGAAAAATTAGCCAAAATATATGCAAATAATTTGCTGCATTGAGTTTATGCAGCTTTAATTAATGGAATCTAATTAATTTACTTTCTAATGCTGGTCCAGGAGGAATGAACATTAAAAAGGTATTCTGTATTGGAAATGTAATTTAGACATTTAATCAAAGTTTATAAACCTATTGTAGAAATATACTCTCTCAGCCCTCTGTCTTGTGTATTGTATGCTCTGTAACACATTCAACTTGCAATCTTTCAGGGGTAGGAAATGTGTTTTACACAACTGTCAAATATAACATGTAAAATGATGACACTTTTAAAATATCCAAATATAATTCACCTAAGTTCATTTCACCAGACAACAAGGTGGTACAATTACATTTTGAAAAGAAAGGGAAGTATCAATATTCAGTTTTGTTTGTCCTCAGTATCAGACATTCACTGCCCTGGTCCTGCTGTCCACACTACTCCTGACACAAGCCAGGATGCCACTGACCTTTTGGGCCACCTGGGCACAAGCTGGCTGTTGACAAACACCTCCAAGTCCTTTTCCACCCAGTAGCTTTCTGGACATTCTGCCCCAAACCTGTAGTGGTGCAGGGGGTTGGTGTGAGCCAAAGGCAGGATCCCAGGGTGGTGTCAGCCCATCAATCCAGCCTGCCCAGACCCCTCTGTGGAGCCTTATCACTATCAAGATCCTCATGGTGTCAGGTTCCTATTTTGGTTCTCAAAATTAAAAGACAATGCCTTCTGGGAAATTAGTGGGGAAAAAAAATTATTTTCAGAGGATTATTTAAAGTCCAAATAAATTTAGTATTTTAAACACTTTCATCATGTCTTATGAGCTATTTTGAAGGTAGAAGTCACCTGGATACAAATGTTTAAGTTATTGTCTTATGGAACTTGACATGATGGTATTTCTGACTTGTCAATTCAGAAATATAAAGTATGAATAATGTAGTAAAGATTAACAGAGCATATCTGCTTATTTACAGATTTCAAGATACGTAGTAAAACTGCAGGATCTTCACACTTGCAGCTATCACAGTTAAAAAAAAGGACAACATATGTACACAAAGTAAAAATATCTGCAACAACCTGAGACAGATTAAATGCTGAGGCACTGAAGGCAGCAATAGAACTTGAAGTGCATCTACTGTGGCACACATTTCTACCCATGGGCTCAGAAGTCCCACTTCATCCCAGTCTGGATCCATCAGTGCCCTCCAGCCAGTTTTCAGATGGCTGCTGCACAGATGCCTTGGCCCTATGGTGTAGTGGGCTTAGTTCTGTAAGGACTTTCAGTACTACATTGGTACTTTATCTCCAGCTTGGCCCTCACCCTGTTCCCAGCCCCTGGCTCTGCTGCCTGTGTTGAGCCCCTGAGGGACTGCATCCCATTGAAGAGAGCACAGCCTGTGTGGAACTGACCCAGTGACCCTCAGCTTCAGGTTCTTTGTCCAGCCTTTGCTTTTCTCTGACAATAAAATTATACTTAATTGATCTACTTCAAGCCAGCTTCAAAATCTATCTGTATTTGCAGGGAAATAAATCATTCAGAAATGCACATTTGATGTTAATATTAAACTAGGAAGTTAAAATTATTACTCTTAGTTACTTTCTATGAGTTGCTTAGTATAGAGTCATAATATGGTTCAGGCTGGAGAAACTTCAAGAGGGCTCTAGTCCAACCTCCTGCTCAAAGCAGGGTCAGCTAAAGAATGGATCTCAAAGGGGAGAGTCCACAATCACCTAGACAATTTTGGTAAGTATGTCTGTCTTTCCACTCACTTCAATGAAGACCCTTCTCTTTAAGCTCCACATAAGTATTTGAAGAATGCTGTGACACCTCCCTGTCTCCAGAAACTCTTCTCCAGGCTGAAGAAACACATCTCCCATTACCTTTCCTTGGAGGGTGAGTGCTCCACGGTGACCCTTCCCTGAACTTTCTGCAATGTATCAGCATCTTTCTTGCACTGAGGATCCAACAATAAATGCCATATTCCAGATTTAAAAGCTGTGGGAAAATTTTCTTTCTCTGGTTACTGACCACACTTGCATTGATGCAGCCTGGCATGCTATTAACTTCCATTGCTTCCTGGTGCACTTCTGAATCATGTAACAAGTAGTTGAAGCTTATGTTTATCTTGTTACAGGAAAAGAATATTCAGTTGGTGTTTTCCCAAAACAGCCGAGTAACAGAAAAGATGATTTTAGGCCCAAATGAATGACATGAACAGGAGTCCCTGATATATTAGATTTCTTTTAAAAAAGAGCAGAGCATATCTATGAGGGTCTGATGAAAGAAAAAATATTCAAAGGAATCTGACTGGAATCACAGAAAAGCTTTTGGTTTCTTTTTTTCCCTGAAGATGACCTTCTCTGTAACGTGTAAATCAACACTAGATGTATTTTACAATATTTACTGGAAAGGCAAGGGTCTTGCCTTAGCTGAAGCCTTGAAATAAAGCATTTTATTTGTTTCAAAACTGCAGTGGTATTGCCCTTTAACAAATCTAGTGCTTTAACATGTGGATATATAAGGATATATATGGGTTTTTTTGTATACCAAACAAACAGATTGAATTGTTGCCACAGAATAAAAAACAAGTGACTTTCAATTGATGCCCCGTCTGCTACAACTAATTAGTTCCTTAATCTTGTTCCTAAAGCAAAATCAGTTGATAATCATCTGTAGAATTCTGTGCAGTTTCTGTGGTAAATGAAATGTTTATGTTTTCATATGCTAAATTTATACAGATTAAAACTAGATGATGTACATATAAATCTTAAATTTTTATTCTTCAAATGGTGTGAACACCATTAGGAATACTCATTACCAGAAAAAGAGAAGCAAACAAGAAATTCAATTTGGCTTTGCACCAATTTATTGAATTTTTCAATTTTCCCTGTTCATAGAGGATCTATGAACAAAATTAATTTATATAATTATTAATTAATTTAGTTATTCTCAGCAACAAAAAAGAGTCAACAGATCTGATGAACTTTAATGAAGTTTTAATTTTGATCAGCAATGGAGACACACATATTTAGGCCAGATCTGTAGACCATATCATTTAAATGCAAGTAAATTCTGTCAATAAGTTTCCTGGCTTGAATCTTTCAAAGAAGCAGACAAATTCAGAGAGAGACTGAAAGCTACTCTTGCCTTTGTTACATACAGACAAAAAACATAGGAAAAATCCATCAGCAAACAACAGGTGAAATGACCAGACAAGTTGGCTGAGGGTAGAGTGTGGAAGAGTTTTTGACCCTTTAGTGTTCTGATGAGGAGAGGATGAATTTAATTGAAATACTGCTGTGGGTTTCAGCACTCCCACGAGCTGCCCTAGGAGTCAAAGCAATGCTCATCTGTGACCCAAAGGCAGGAACAGCAATAATGCCACAAATACTGATGTTTTTCTCCATGTCACATGAACTTATGTGAAAATAGTGTAAAACTGATTAACATTTCTGGGGAATGGCATGAAAAACATTAATACTCAAATACGTGCAATCATAGGAATGAAGAGTAAAAAACTCTGTTGCAGTGTGGCCACGTATGACTTTCCTATACACCTACAAGTCCTAGTCATTTATACTTGCTTTATAGCCAGCAGTAAGGACAAACAATGGCATAGTAATCTGGAATTGTTTACCCTCTACTGTACAGGATATCTGCAATGACGATACAGGACATTGACATCAGCACTGTAATGTGTATTGCAAGACTTGTGTAGTGAATCCTGACCACCTAATCCCTCACACATGATAGGAGTTATAAACTGATGTAGCAGTCTTTAAAAATGCCACCTCCAAGATAGTGTACTGGGATTAAAGGGGAGAACTATAGAAACAATGCCAGTAAAATGAAATATAAAAAAACTCCTGAAAAAGGAAACCAATGCCAAAAAACAGGGCAGTATCCTTTTTTCCTTCTTTTGCATTTTTGCCATAAGTAGTACTGGCAGTGAAGACTGATGCATATCATGATTTTCATGGACAGTTCAGAACATTCTGTCTATCAAATAAATAAATTTAAGTTCTAAAATATAGAGACAAAAGAAGATAAAAGAACTCAATCCCTTAAAAGTGAGCAGTGAAATTATACTCTGAAATATCTCACATGGAAAAGCCAAATTTAAAACCAAAGGGGTTTAATCTTAATATTGATATTTAATCTTTGGGACTTTATTTTTTCATTTTTAATCTCTCATTTCAAGCGTGTATAGTGATTAAACTGGATTCAAGTGAATATAACATACACACTGTGTAATCCTGTCAGGAAAGACCCAAAACCAAACATGACAAACTTACTTCCTGGAGCCTTTGCAACTCAAAACTACCTTGGGAATTCAAAATACTGTGCTGCATTTTCTCCTAAGCATCAGGTATCAGTTTTGTGTGGGTAAATCTGTCAGCAGGTTTTAGGCATTGAATTGCAGATAATTAGTGAGTCAATTTACAACTCTAAGACTGTTATAACCTCCTATTGTCACTCTGCATTACACATGTTGCATCAAGATGCAGTTTGATAAATGTTTTAAATTAAAGTAAATGTGCTGTTGTCAATGGAGTTATGTATTCTCACACCATCAGTTGTGTGTATCTCATTTATGACTTTGGTTGCTAGGGTTCCTACTGGTGTTTTTGAGCCATAGAGCAGGCTGGGCCAGAGAAAAGGATGAGGGAATGCAACAAAAAAATGTTTTCTTCCATATTATTTCCCTGATATTGCTCCCTACATAACCAGAGTAGATGACTGCTAAGCAGGGAGGGAGAAAAGAACATGACAATACAAAGTTTGTAAGACCTTAAAAGTAATAGTAACATTAAATAATCAAATCAAAATAATTTTCTCTTCACTGCTTTTTCAATTCCTATTCCTGCTCTCTAGTTCTGATTTAATCTCACCAAGTTGATGATAAATCCCCTGAAAAATTCTCTAGAACTGTGCTTATTTATCTTGGTCCATTGGTCAAAATAGAAATGTGGTCCACACTAATGTGAGGAACTCATAAGAGTCTTCCTATCACCTTTGTAGTTATAACTGAATCTATTTCATCAATGCTTAGGTTCTGTCTCCTTTTGCATTTTAATCTTTTAATAATTTCTTTTTTTGATTTCCAATTAACTCCTTGGGTTTGAGCAATTTTTCTTGGTTTTATTAAATGTTATTTTGTGCTGCACTTGGAAATATCCTATGAATAGTAAATGAATAAATGTATTTAAATGATAAAGAAGTGACTCAAACTTTGGGTTTAGATTGTATTTTATTAAAAAGAGCACGGAGCTCTTTGCCAAGGTCAGGCTTGATCCTGGTATGGGCCTTCCACTTCAGAGTTGGACTCAATAGTCCTCGTGGGCCCTTTCCAGCCCAGAATAGTCTGTGATTCTGTGAAAGATTCTTTGTTGTGAGGGTGGTGAGTCACTGGAACAGTCTGACCAGAGAAGCTGTGAATCCCTGGAAGCACTTAAGATCATCTTGGATGGACCTCTGACAAACCTGGTGTAGTGGGAGGTGTCCCTGCCCATATCTAGGGATTAGAACTCAGTGAGGAATCTGTATTTTATTGCATCTCAACAACGTTTGAAGCTGGAATGTATTTTAGGTGTGACAGTAGAAGAATTGTGGGTGGAAGAAGAAAGTTTTTCCAAATGAAGATGTTTCATGCCCAGAATAACACATTCTTACTGCTTGCAGTATGAGATCTTGTGACAAGAACAGAAGTGAGCAATGCTACACTGTAATTAAAGATGACACAGCACGTTGTTATTTAACAACAATATTTGCCTATAAACATCTTATTCTTGTCATCTGTCTGCTTACTATTAACTAGGAATCTGGAGTGACAGGGTGCTGAGAAGAATAAGCAACTAGCACAGACTTTTATTTCTACATAATCAGTTCAGGCCTGGACTTCACGTTGAGAAGCCATCATTTAGGAGCATTTTCTTACCCTGTGATTTCAAATCATTTCCCATAGGATGCATATCTCATCACAAAATCAGCCCTACAACTGGCACTAAGTGCATCATGTTGATTATATCTTCAGAGACACTGGGTATTGAATGCTGCAAGTGGCAATGGTATTTGGTCCTGAAAGAGCTAAGAACACATTGCTGAGAAGCACACTGACAGAAGAGTAGGGGTAGAACAACAATAATGCTAAATTAATTTAAAAAAATATTTTGTGATCCTAATATTTTTTATTTCTTCTTTAATTGTGCAATAAATATATAGGAATGCCTGCTAGTCCTCTAATTTCTTTATATGAAAGCAATAGGATTGTTTTCTGATGTCAGGTTTCTTCATTTTCTCAATAAACACTTCAGATGCTAATTTATAGCAGGGAAACTGCAGGATCTAAAACTAAAAGAAAAAGAAAAGAAGGCATAAAAATTCTGCACCAAAACTTTAGCTGATATTTAAATGGGTTTTCTTTTAATTACTCTGTTGTTATTATTTTCAGAAAATTCTTTTTAAATGTTACATTCTACATGTAATGAGCTAATTTTATTCTTAGTATGTAATCTTCTAGGATTTTAAATAAAAAACCTATCAAGAATTAATCATGAATTCATCAACATATTCAAAATCAAGAATCTATTGTGATTTTTTCTTAGAATAAATAAAAAATAGGTAAGGTTTTAAATTTTAAAAAGAAGTTTTAAAATTTTGTCACTGTTTTGTGATCTTTCCAAATACACCCATAGTACTTATCTTAGATAAGCAGCTTAGCTAAATAAATTTTACCTGTAACATTCCACTGCTGGTCCATGAAATGTTAATGGCCTTTATCACCTGGCAAAGGAATGACCTTTTTCTTTATGGTATTCAAGGGTTCAAAGGAGAATGGCTCTTTCAAAGAGAAGATTAATATTTAATTTTATTTATTTTATATATGTATAATTTAATTATTAATTGCTTTCTATGATGTAATCTTTTTTTTTTTTTTTTCAAATTGTAAGGCATTTGCCTGACCATCTAGTTCACATAAGAATAGTATTATTATCCATCCATCTCAAAGCTCTCTACATTTGCATTGAGTTTTGCTTGCATGGCCTCTTAGGCTATTGAGAAATTCTCTGCTAAGAGCCGATCAAAAAAGTAAATCACTTTGAAAATACTCTTCTAACAAATTTCATTTTATTTTAATAGACAGAGAATTCCAGTGCTGACTGAGGAATTACTTTTGTCTTCATGTTAAAATAAAAATGTTGCCATAATCACCACTAAATGATTATACTGGTATTGTTCAGGATGATGTGAGTGACTGACAGAACTGGATGCTTCAAATTCACCTATTTCCAAGCATTTAACATGTCACATAATTTTTGCTCAACAGTATTACTATCTGTTATAGATCTAAATGTCCAAATACGAACTATAAATTTAACTCATGTGAAAAAAACTTCCAAATTTTGAAAATCTGTTAAGATGACAAAATGAGTCTTTTAGGTTACAGTTCTGTGTTATTCTGTATTATGTTCTCTTCATAAATAAATTTCTCCATCTGCAGAGTTTCTGTCTTTTGAAGAGTTTTTAAGATTGCATGCTGGCATACTGAACCTGTTCTTGCAGATCTCTATATTTTGATATTGTTGCTACAGAAATTCTGTCAAAGCTATCACAAATCAAAGCCAAAATGCTACCAAAAACCAAATGCAGACTGAAGGATTAAGCCATGTACTTCTAGATGCGTAAGTGGTACTTATCAGCAGTTTCAATTTTATTAATTGTATGGATATTTCAAAGTCTGCTATTGTGAATTACTATTTCAAAATTTCATTGAGCTGTAACAAAATTTGAAGGAAGCACTGCTTATAAACATGGAGCTGCATTTAATTAGGTACTTCCTAAAGCAGTATATTCTGGTTCCTGCAAAATACTATTTCAGCTATATTGGATTACAATTATCACTGCTTGTCTAGACATGGGATCAAAATGGGAATCTTAAATTAGATTGCCTTAAGATTTTGGTTTTTTGGTCAGGGTACTGTACTTATCTTAACAATATGACAGTCCAATAGCTGAAGAATATAAGTTCACCAAGAAAACCTTAGAATCTCTGGGGAAATTTCTTTCAAGACTTGCAGTTTATATTAAATTATTCTTTAAATGAAAAATGACATTGAAAACACAAGAAAAAAAACCTAAAGTAAGGCTGACATATAATTAAGATTTCAAATTAATCACTGTCTTAATTAAGCTTCAATATGAGGCATGTATCAAAATGATAAATTGCAGTACCATAAGTTGACAAATATGGCTTATTTAACAACATTATTCTGAAAGAAATAAATTAAACACAACATTGAAATAGTAAGTGGATTTTTACCAGACTAAGGGAGAGACATCTTTTTTTTTCCCCAATAATTAAGTTTTTCTCAAGGCAGAAGAAATGATAGGTTATTCATTGATTTTAACTTCCAAAGAATGACTTTTTTTTGCAAATGTTGAAGAAAATAAATATATTTCCATTCATTTTGTCTGGAACAAAATTATGCATGTTCTGTGGCTCTCCAATCAACTTATTTATTTTTTTAAGATTTATCAAAGAAAATTTAGCACTCAACAAGCACTAACTGCTAATTATGGTAGAATAAAACACTAGATCTATAATCAAGAGCATGTGCATGAGCTTTTTTTCCTAAAAATTATATGTTATTTTTCAAATGAAAGAAAAGGGAAGAGAATGACAAGTCTATTTAGATGAATTCATCACATATTCCCCCAAAAATAGGATGACAAATACTTGGCAGCAGAAACAATTTTTAACTGTACTTTGCATACTGATAATAAAGTGACACAGCCATCCATAATGAGCTTTTGAGATGTTCTAGTGGTCAGATGCTCCCTCCTGCGTGGCACAATCCTCTGCCTGCAAGACAGACCTCTAGCCTTGGACTGTGCACTTGCTGCCTGGAGCTCAGGCACATAATTTTACAGAGAAACTGCTCTTTTTTCAGCCTCACAACTGCTGCTTCATGCTATTCACTCATCTGAGTGGTAATAACACAGACAAGGGAAACCTTCAGCTGATCTAAGGTTGATATGGGATTCTGAGGGGGAGAATGAGGAGCACGTGATCCCTGAAGGTGTTGGTATCCCTTTCAATCCTTCTGGGATGGAGAAAAGCTCTGGCTGCAAGTGCATCCAGCAGACCAATGGCCAGTTGAACAGTTGTCTCCAAGGGTTTGGGCTTCATGTTCATAGTACCTCATCTAAACATGAAGTAGGAGTGCTGGGAAGAAATGAAACTACCTGATTAATGCAAATAAGAAAATAATAGTGCGTAGACATTTTTAACCCAGAAGGAGGACCTTTAAAAATACTCTTTTCAGGGGACAGGGACCTGACTACAGAGAAAAAGAAAATTAAGCCAGGTTTAGAAGGAAGGCTGAGAAGTAAGTACTAAAATTGGGACACTAGACCTTAAGACATCATATTTGGATTTATTTAGGGAATTGTTAGACAGAATCTCCTGGGAAGCAATTATGGGGAGGAAGTGCAGTCAGAGAGATGGCTGATTTTTTTAAATGACATCCCAACTATTTTAAGGGGAAGTGAACTTTGGCAAATGACTCATGAGGCTAACAAGAGACCTTAATGAACTAAAATGCAAAGAAAAAGTACAGGAAAAAAAAAAAAGGATGGACAGCAAGAAAGGTGTATAGAGATGATGCCTAGGAACAAAATCAAGAAGGCCAAAGTCCAAGGGGGCACTAACACTAGGGAGAGGTTTAATGATTGTACAAAGGGATTTTACAAGTATACTAGTGGCAAAAAATGGATGGGGAACATTGCAGATTCACGAGGGGGCAAAGACAATAATATTCAATATGGAAAAGGCCAAAGAACTCCGTGCCTTGTGTGCATCATTCTGCATAAGGAGCAACCTGTTCATGTAGCAGTCCAGCTGGCAAAGAGAGGGGTAATTGGTCTGGGTTTACATTGAAAAGTTGGGTATATTCAATTAACAGATTCATCCAAGGGGACCAGGAGAGCTGTCCCACCCTGACTGCAAAGCTGCTGTTTATATTCCATGGAAAATTATAGCAATCAGTGGTAGTCCTTCATGATTATACAGATTAGTGATACTCTTGTCCTAATGAAAGCAAGAGGGCAGGCACTATAAAGTAATCATCCTTCCCTCAGTTCCTGGAAGTAGCCTAAAGAGCACAGTTTTGTAATCCATTTTCCATCACCTGAAAGATGATGCTAATTGGGAGTAGTTTAGTACAGACTTACCAAGGTCAAACTGTGCTTGGTTTGGAACCCAAATGACATTTAAGCTACTGAAGGGATGTAATAAGTGGTCACTGCTTCCAGCAGCTCTGAAACCTGGATGTTTCCTTTCCTGGCCACAGACCTGGGGCAGCTTGTGGCTGGGGGATGTGACTCAAGCCAGTGGACTTCCTTGCTGCTTTCCCATTTGTAGGTTTAACCAGTTTCACAGGTGAGCAGAGAAACACACAGACACACACGAGAGACCGACAGGATGGGCTACAGACTGCCACAGGCAAGACACATACTTGACAGCACCCCCCTGAACATGAGCACCAGTGGCCAAAACTTCTCTTTGGCTGACACAGGAAGTAATTCCTGCAGGAGCACACACAGAATTAATTACCTGACTTCACAAGCACACCTACGTTCACAGGTCCCACATGATCCCTCTGCTTTCCCTGGCAACCCCACCCAGATTCCTGGCCCTCCTACTGGCCCCAGGGTCCCCTCATCACTGGCTGGTCCAGCTTGATGCCTACTAGCAAACATGCAGTACTGGCATACTTGGACTTCCCATCCTCCTGGTACCTCACCCTAGATCCAGAACCTCCTTCCTGCTGGTTAGTCCAGATGGAAGTGTGCAGGTGAGTGACCCATGCACACCCAGCTATGGAGAAGCTGAGGACATTTGTCATCACTGTCACACGCTTCCTCCGAGTGCTGGCACTGAGCCCCTGTCTTGATTTACTCATGCAGGTCCCTCCTGAAAGCTGTTTTTTGGGACACACACCACTCCCACCCCAGTGAGAAGCAGCTGAGGCCCCCACCCACTCCAGCAGCTGGCATGGAGACCCCAGCCTCTCCAGTAGCTGATCCCAGGCCAGGGTTACCTGCAGCCCCAGCCTGGCTCCCATAGCTGGCACTCAGCCCTTTAAACCCTCACACATCCAGGGCAGACAGAGGCTGCTCTGATTTAATGAGAAGATGGGACAGGTTATGGTGATCAGGTGCAAGCCTCAGCCAGACAAGTGTATTAATCAGGGCCCTTTTTCACACAGCTGTCACAAAATGATGAAAATGCAGAAGAATGAAAGAAAAGAATTCATTATTTGGAAACTTCGTTTATGTTAATGCTTCAAAAGCCCATATTAAAGAGAAAGAGCACTCCGAAGCTTGTGATTTTATTGCAGTACTTAAGAACCTCCATAAGAACTCACAGATGCTAATAATAAGGGCTCTATAATTTAGCAGATAAAAGCAGAACAAAAGCTAATGGCTGGAAGTTCAAAAATCAGAATTAAAAAGTCTTATTTCTATGTGAGACAGAGTGATCAGTGGGATCAAAGAAAGTTTTCTTAAAGCTTGATGTCTTTGAGAGCTAATTTTGTTTCCAGAAGTTATTCTTAAGCCAAATTAGTGGTTGTGGTATCAAGAAAATAGTGTTAAATGCTATAAAAATTAACCAGATTAAGTCCAAAGGGCTATTTTTCTCTCTGCTTCCTCTGGACTTGCACAGGAATAGTGGTACCAGTACAGCATGTAGATAAAATAGGTAGAAGCACCATGGCAACCTGGTATTGATTTCATAAGGAATTGATTTTCTTCTGTGCTCCAGCTTTACTATGCATCTGGCAATAGGAATGATCTACTTGTAGTAGATACAAGCCACTAAAAAGGCATTTGTGGGATGTTTCTCATCCAAGCTAGTATTCCAGGACAAAAAAGATTTGCTAGATAATTTTCTGGGACTTCCTATAAAATTAGGCAGATATTCATACATTTAGAAAATACTGAAATACTGAAACTCCAGCACCCTTTTTTCTTCTCGTGATCCAGCATGTTGAATAGAAGTAAAAATAGACAATATATATTAGCTTATGTCTAGCATGTTTCTTTGTTAGATTTATCATATTTCATCTAAATGTATCTAGATATGCAATTTAATAATGTCCTGTCTTCCCCTCCCTTCCCCTTCCCCTTCCATTTCCCCTTCCCTTTCCTCAATTTAATTCAATTTTTATTAAGGCATTGTTGAAACACTGTAATGACAGAGACCAGCCATAACCACAGCATGGCAAAATATTATGGCAAAATGTAAACAGCAACAACAAAGAGCCTATAGTTTCCATCAGGTAGTAACCTTGGTGACAAACTTACAGCTTAAATTCTGTGGCTTTTACAATTCCAACCTGGCAAACAATTTTTCAGTGGATTTCTTGTAGAGAGCACTCCAACATTAAACAATAATTCATTAGTGCTCCTTTAAATTTTATATTAAGCTGGCAGTGGCATTATTGGCTTTATACAGCTATTACTTAATGAACCTTACCTAAATCCAAGATTTAGATTATGTGTAGCCACATTTCTGAATTCTGACAAGCAGGAGAGCTAAAAATAGTTTATCCTATTTGTTCACATTCTCCAGCTTTATACCAACTGGCAAAATTATTTTTAGCACCCACATCCTGGCATATTTAAGTCCTACTACTATTTCTTATCTACATGCTTCAATGATGCTGTGCATCAGCTACCAGTTTTTCTTTATATTACTGAAAGAAATGCATGATAAGTCCACAGAAGTCACTGGATGGAAATCCTATTCTGTTAATAAACACTCTCTGTCCCCTTTGCTTCCCCACCTCCCATTATTCATAAAGCTGTGATCATTCTTGAAATTTTTAACATTGCTCTCAAATCCCTCTCAAAAGCATTTCAGCAGAATTGCTGAACTCCACAGCAGCACTCCAGTACAAACATGAAGATGACTTTATTGCTTATACAGTGTATAATAATTCAGTTTTATAACTCAGCTTTAAAATTATGTGCAGCAGTACAAACCAGATAAAGTTATATTTCATACCACTATTATAAATATTTGCAATTCACCTCCTGGGCAGTCAGAGTTTCCACTATAAGGGTAATCATATATTAAATTTTTCCATTCTTTGCCATGGCCAATAGGATAACACAAAAATGTCTGTCATATTTAACTTGAATAAAGATTGCCATAAATTCTAGCTGTACATTTCTTAATGAAGTCAATGATTTTAGCATTGTCAGCTACCTGTTTAATAGCTGTAAAATAACACAGTGGGAACAGAAGGAAGCACTGTTCAAAGCAGGACTCTGTCCACTGAATCCCCTTTGCTGTGCAGCCAAGCTGCTACGCTGCTTTCTTTCTCAGCAGCTGTATTTCCCCTCCCATGCTCCCAATGAATAAAGCTGCTTATGTATCTTAGGACAACAGGAAATGGAAAAGTGCATTGAACTCTTCTATTCCAAAACCAAATTATCCCACCAGAAATAAAATAAAAGGGCACAGCTACACGGTACTTAGCCTAAATTATCAAATGGGAGATTAGTATAGCATTCCTTCTCCAGATACTAGTACCTATACATGTTGTAGAGAGACTGAAAACTACTGAAAAACCTCTCCAGAAACCTCTCCAGAAAAAAAAAAAAACAGGCACAGAATCAGCAGACTTACTCCCCATTTCTCACTCCAACCAGGAATACTGTGTCACTAGACAGAGATAAAATTATCTCCAGGGTTTTTTTAACATCCATCCTTAATTTTTAGTGCAATTCACCATTTTCTGTTGTCACTGTAAGTGCAGTCTATTACTTTTGAGTAATATGTTCCAGTTTTCTCTCATGAAATACTTTTTCTTCAGGGGCACTGTGATACATAGAGAGGAATGCTTATCAGATGTGTCTTTTTCTGAATAATAAAGAAGCTGAACATGAAGAACTTTGTGCACAATGGTACCAAAGATAACTCAAATATGCCACCTGATACAGAGGAAAGAAAGAGGGGGTAAGAAGAAAAGAAAGGAGAAGAGTGGAGGGACACAGATTGCAGACTGAGGCTTATGATATTGATGTTCAGCAGGCCAGAGCTGATATTTTGTGGTCTTTAGTGCACTTGATTTGACTGAACACAATTGCAGTGGCTTACATATGGTGCCTCAGCATAGTCTTTCTATTAATGATATAATTTTATATCTTTTCACACACATTTTTATTCTCAGGAGATCAGAAAATGAGTATGTTCTTGTATGTTATGATCAAGAAAGTCCACCATAGAGTCACATTTCCTACAGATTCTGCCAGGTACTCTAGAGTTTCTTGTCAACTTTCAGTTCAACTGCAAATTTGTCAAGAGGATGAGAAGTCAGAAAAACAGATGTTTGGAGGCTTTATATACATTTTTTTTTTTAATAGTGAACAGCAATAGGTTCCATGTAGCCATCTACCTATGTAATCTATTTCAAAGCATTTCAAAAGAAAGGGTTTTAAATTATTTCTGATTATGAAAGGTATGTTCCCTTTTTTTTCCAGATTACAACTGGATTTAATCTCTTCAGTTATATGTCACTACTTCTCACCCTATCCTCTCATGCCACCTCTATCTTTTCGCTTCATTGCAATGACAGGTTGCTAATCCTTTCTATCTTAAATTTCAAATTACATATCCATAATGAAGCTTTAAATTATGAGGCCTGGTACTAAGTATGCAGACCTTTCATCAAGAAGCTAAGAGCTACTGAGCAATCAAAATTCTTGAAAACTGGATACTAGGCAGAACTAGATCTTAAAATGTTGATTGCAGGGTTCATGTTCACAAAGAGTACAAAAACAGAAATGGAAATTGCCCTGATGTGATTATCATTTAAATACATCTATTCTCTCACATCAAGGAAAGAGGGATTAAATGAATGTAATGTAATGTAATGTAATGAGTTTTCATGTCTTTGCTATCCAGGTATAAAGAGAATAACTTCACATTCTCTGACTGAATGAAGTTAGTTTGATTCAGCTCTTGAAACAGTAGATCTGGCTGTGGTAAGGGAGACTCCATTGAACTAAAATTCTGGTATCCAGCTTAACTTTTTTGAAAATGCTTAATTTCAGAAAATAAAACAGTTTCTTTAAAAAATGAATATCAAGTTCAAGGTAACAAGTTTATGTTTTGTTCTAAAATGCTGATTTCTGTGGTTGAAGGTAAAATTTCCCCAGATTTATACTGACCTAGAAGCTCAAATTCTATTAATCAGCGTGTTATTTTCACCTAGAAAGGAACTATGTCAGTAGTCAGTCACATGTGCAAGCTGAAGTCTACAGCTGATCTTCCATTTTAGTTTTAATTATTGTCTCTCATAACTGACATGCATAGTATGTTGTCTGTCAGCATTAGCAGTGCAAATCCTTTCAGTAAATTGTTTATAAGAAGGACAGATGATACCCTATATAATGATTTCAATTATGCATGAGAAGCATATATTATATTATATTTGCATAGTTAAAAATCCATAGGAATTGCATAGTGCATTTTAATATAACACTTTAAATAATGCTGCTGCTGAATAGTTACCAAATGCTTGGAAAATTAACATACTGCAGAGTAGCTATAATCTAGACAAAACCAGTTACTTATATCCTGAATTTCTCTTTTCTAAACTGCTTCTTTTTCATGTGCAAACCCCTCCCCCCCAAAAAAAAGATAGTGTGCAATCATTTCTGCTATTTTCTCTGGTAAGGAACAAGAAGGGCATAAAAATGATTGTATGTTTTTGATTTCATATCTTGAGATATAGGAGGGAATTTCTATATGAAGTAGTGTTTTAATGCATCACACCTGAAGGTATATTATATGAATGGCTGAAGACATTTTACTGCAGAGTGATTCTATGCNCAATAGGTTCCATGTAGCCATCTACCTATGTAATCTATTTCAAAGCATTTCAAAAGAAAGGGTTTTAAATTATTTCTGATTATGAAAGGTATGTTCCCTTTTTTTTCCAGATTACAACTGGATTTAATCTCTTCAGTTATATGTCACTACTTCTCACCCTATCCTCTCATGCCACCTCTATCTTTTCGCTTCATTGCAATGACAGGTTGCTAATCCTTTCTATCTTAAATTTCAAATTACATATCCATAATGAAGCTTTAAATTATGAGGCCTGGTACTAAGTATGCAGACCTTTCATCAAGAAGCTAAGAGCTACTGAGCAATCAAAATTTTCGAAAACTGGATACGAGGCAGAACTAGATCTTAAAATGTTGATTGCAGGGTTCATGTTCACAAAGAGTACAAAAACAGAAATGGAAATTGCCCTGATGTGATTATCATTTAAATACATCTATTCTCTCACATCAAGGAAAGAGGGATTAAATGAATGTAATGTAATGTAATGTAATGAGTTTTCATGTCTTTGCTATCCAGGTATAAAGAGAATAACTTCACATTCTCTGACTGAATGAAGTTAGTTTGATTCAGCTCTTGAAACAGTAGATCTGGCTGTGGTAAGGGAGACTCCATTGAACTAAAATTCTGGTATCCAGCTTAACTTTTTTGAAAATGCTTAATTTCAGAAAACAAAACAGTTTCTTTAAAAAATGAATATAAAGTTCAAGGTAATAAGTTTATGTTTTGTTCTAAAATGCTGATTTCTGTGGTTGAAGGTAAAATTTCCCCAGATTTATACTGACCTAGAAGCTCAAATTCTATTAATCAGCGTGTTATTTTCACCTAGAAAGGAACTATGTCAGTAGTCAGTCACATGTGCAAGCTGAAGTCTACAGCTGATCTTCCATTTTAGTTTTAATTATTGTCTCTCATAACTGACATGCATAGTATGTTGTCTGTCAGCATTAGCAGTGCAAATCCTTTCAGTAAATTGTTTATAAGAAGGACAGATGATACCCTATATAATGATTTCAATTATGCATGAGAAGCATATATTATATTATATTTGCATAGTTAAAAATCCATAGGAATTGCATAGTGCATTTTAATATAACACTTTAAATAATGCTGCTGCTGAATAGTTACCAAATGCTTGGAAAATTAACATACTGCAGAGTAGCTATAATCTAGACAAAACCAGTTACTTATATCCTGAATTTCTCTTTTCTAAACTGCTTCTTTTTCATGTGCAAACCCCTCCCCCCCAAAAAAAAGATAGTGTGCAATCATTTCTGCTATTTTCTCTGGTAAGGAACAAGAAGGGCATAAAAATGATTGTATGTTTTTGATTTCATATCTTGAGATATAGGAGGGAATTTCTATATGAAGTAGAATTTTAATGCATCACACCTGAAGGTATATTATATCAATGGGTGAAGACATTTTACTGCAGAGTGATTCTATACTGTATTTCTACAGCAGCCCTTCATTGCATTACCAATTTTTGGATGGTTTTCTAGCGATCAAAGTGTTATTCAGCTAGTTATTTCTCAGAGATTAGTTTCTGTTGCAGATGGGACCAAGCAGGGTACAACAATGGCCTCAGAACTCCTCCAGGCAGTTTACTACAGCTCTGGCTTTGCTGACAGAGACACTTAATGGAAACAGAAAAATCAAGCATCTTAACACCAAGTGTCCTTAAAAAACAGAGGAAAATCCAAGAATGAAAAAAAACAAAGCACAAAACACTATAGCAAAAAACAAACAAACAAACAAACAAACAAACAAAAACAACAGTTCCTTCTTATTTCCTATAAAAATTTGTTAGAGTTCATAATCCTGGTACCAAGAAATGAGTTTGAAAATGAATGCATGATATAAACCAACTCTTCAAACAGTACTATACTGAACTTGATCATAAACAAGATCCTTCCTGGAACACACATATAAAACACACATATATAGATATACATAAACAATACTGTGAATTTCTGGACATCAGGAATATATGTTATAGGTCATTAATTTCAGGGATTGTGAAAGCCATAAATAATCATGAAAACTGCAATAGAGAAATAGCTTTATTTCAATTCAGAGAACTGAGATAGCATTTCTGCTCTGCAAATATATAAGAAGGGTTCCATCCATAAAACTTGTAGATGCCACTATCCAGTGAAATTCAAGACTAAGTAGTAATGGCTAGACATTAATTTGAGTAAGCATGTGTCAGAAGGACCAGAACAATAATAACTAAGTTTTTCAGAATGTAGAAAACATGCTATTATTAGAGATCATAAAATATTTGTGTCTGGATGAGACTGTAGATTGTAGGGTTTTAAATATTTTGGTTTCAGATATGACCCAATCTGTGAATGATTACATGAAAAGCAAATATTGTATCTAGGATAAGGTTATATATATGTGTATTTTTTTATATTTCTGTGGGATGTTTATTTTTTTATGTATAGAGATCAGAGGGGACAAAAACTCAGAATATTTTGTTAAAAATGTCTTACCTTCATAGTAAACTTTAAACCCATGAGCACTAACTGCAAAATCACTTGTCAAGCGCAGTGAAAATACAGATTTGGTACTTGTCACAGGTGGAGGAAGATGAAATCCTGTTAACCTAAGAAACAGAAAAAGCACAATTCATGGTTAATTGTTTGGAAAATAAAACTGTGTGTGACAGATGGCTGTTCCAAATAATATTTAAATATGGAAAGGACAACTGCTTTAAAAGTATGTAGCTTGCATAACTTTAAAAAAATATTTTATATGGTAATTGAGGAATTGATAAAAAATTTTACTGTCTCTGATGGACACTATATTTAGTATAGATGATAGCAAGATTTAGGAACTGGACTTAAAACCATTTCAGATTATTGGTAGCTGTAAAATAAAGCAACCAAAGAAACCACAATCCATGAGACAATTTACACTCTTTGGGGTTATGTTCAAAAATGTATGGCACTAAACAGCTTACACAGGTTTCTGCTAAACTCTGTAGTAGCTGAATTTTTCCACAGTAATATGATGAAAGAAAGGGACCATGATTCACTTTAATGAGGGAATTTAGCATTATTTAAGCTGTGCACTTTAACCTCAGAAAATAAATTTCTCATTTCAACTCAAAGAGCAACATCATTATGAAAAAAAAATCCATACCAAAACCCCTCTTGAAAGGAATTACAGGGTCATTAAGGTTTGTGNCTCAAAAAATTAACATACTGCAGAGTAGCTATAATCTAGTCAAAACCAGTTACTTATAGCCTGAATTTCTCTTTTCTTAACTGCCTCTTTTTTATCTGCAAACCCCTCCCCCCCCCAAAAAAAAGATAGTGTGCAATCATTTCAGCTATTCAAAACCAGTTACTTATAGCCTGAATTTCTCTTTTCTTAACTGCCTCTTTTTTATCTGCAAACCCCTCCCCCCCCCAAAAAAAAGATAGTGTGCAATCATTTCTGCTATTTTCTCTGGTAAGGAACAAGAAGGGCATAAAAATGATTGTATGTTTTTGATTTCATATCTTGAGATATAGGAGGGAATTTCTATATGAAGTAGAATTTTAATGCATNAAAAAAAAATAGAAAAACAACAGTTCCTTCTTATTTCCTATAAAAATTTGTTAGAGTTCATAATCCTGGTACCAAGAAATTAGTTTGAAAATGAATGCATGATATAAACCAACTCTTCAAACAGTACTATACTGAACTTGATCATAAACAAGATCCTTCCTGGAACACACATATAAAACACACAAATATAGATATACATAAACAATACTGTGAATTTCTGGTCATCAGGAATATATGTTGTAGGTCATTAACTTCAGGGATTGTGAAAGCCATAAATAATCATGAAAACTGCAATAGAGAAATAGCTTTATTTCAATTCAGAGAACTGAGATAGCATTTCTGCTCTGCAAATATATAAGAAGGGTTCCATCCATAAAACTTGTAGATGCCACTATCCAGTGAAATTCAAGACTAAGTAGTAATGGCTAGACATTAATTTGAGTAAGCATGTGTCAGATGAACCAGAACAATAATAACTAAGTTTTTCAGAATGTAGAAAACATGCTATTATTAGAGATCATAAAATATTTGTGTCTGGATGAGACTGTAGATTGTAGGGTTTTAAACATTTTGGTTTCAGATATGACCCAATCTGTGAATGATTACATGAAAAGCAAATACTGTATCTAGGATAAGGTTATATATATGTGTATTTTTTTATATTTCTGTGGGATGTTTATTTTTTTATGTATAGAGATCAGAGGGGACAAAAACTCAGAATATTTTGTTAAAAATGTCTTACCTTCATAGTAAACTTTAAACCCATGAGCACTAACTGCAAAATCACTTGTCAAGCGCAGTGAAAATACAGATTTGGTACTTGTCACAGGTGGAGGAAGATGAAATCCTGTTAACCTAAGAAACAGAAAAAGCACAATTCATGGTTAATTGTTTGGAAAATAAAACTGTGTGTGACAGATGGCTGTTCCAAATAATATTTAAATATGGAAAGGACAACTGCTTTAAAAGTATGTAGCTTGCATAACTTAAAAAAAAAATTATATGGTAATTGAGGAATTGATAAAAAAATTTACTGTCTCTGATGGACACTATATTTAGTATAGATGATAGCAAGATTTAGGAACTGGACTTAAAACCATTTCAGATTATTGGTAGCTGTAAAATAAAGCAACCAAAGAAACCACAATCCATGAGACAATTTACACTCTTTGGGGTTATGTTCAAAAATGTATGGCACTAAACAGCTTACACAGGTTTCTGCTAAACTCTGTAGTAGCTGAATTTTTCCACAGTAATATGATGAAAGAAAGGGACCATGATTCACTTTAATGAGGGAATTTAGCATTATTTAAGCTGTGCACTTTAACCTCAGAAAATAAATTTCTCATTTCAACTCGAAGAGCAGCATCATTATGAGAAAAAAATCCATACAAAAACCCCTCTTGAAAGGAATTACAGGGTCATTAAGGTTTGTGGTTTTGTTGTTTGTGTGTTTGGTTTTGTCTTGTTCTATTAAAACCACTGTGTTTGAGACACAAATGAAAGAAAAAAATTCGTGTACTCAGCACTGCTGATAAGCTCTGGTGATACTCACTTCTGCATATTCATTGGGTGTACCTGTGACAACACTTACCTTCCTCAGTTTTAGGGGAATAACCTCATCAGGGTTCATATCAGACTAGCAAAGTTCATAATATTTAACTGTCAAAAATGTGTAAAGAACCAACTGAAGAATGTAGCTGTGCACACACACCAGTGAAATCTAGACATACCTTTGGAACCCAGTTAGCCTTGTTTGGTGAGATTTGTAGCAGATAGGATAATATATTTTATTAATGATTGATATTAAAATGATTTGTATGTGTTGGTAGATAAGACCTTATTTTACATTTTACTTTGAATTTAGAAAGGCAGAAAAGTTTAGCTCAAAAGGGACCTACAGAGGCCACATAGTCCAACATACTGTTCAAAGTGGGTTAAAAGTCAGAGTCCAGGTTGCTCAAGATTTGCACATTCTCTTTTCATTGCTAGAACAAATTTTTGGTTTGATAGGGTTTTTTTTCGTTTTGTTTTTTGTGTTTTTTTTTTTTTTTAATTTTTTTTTTTGTTTTGTTTTAATGGAGCTCTATAACCAGCTACATAGGCTGGTCTTTAGAACACTTTACGAAATACGTAAACTGATAATTTTTGCTGGAAGAGATGACCTACTTTTTAATTTTGCTTGATTTAGGAACAAACACCAATGGTGTTTATTGTTTATTGCTGCTTAGTCTGAAATTCAGTCTCAGTCTTTCTCTGAAATCACAAATTACCTGATAGATTATGTCCTGCCATTATCAGCATTTCTAGTCTCATCAGTGGGAAGGATATAGAGTGATGAGAAGCCCAGAATTCAAAAGGTCAGGAAATTATTTGCTAAAAAATACTGTAATTACAATATTAGCATTTATTTAATGCTTTACTTATTTTTAGCTTTAAGATACCTTTAGATGAGTTCCATATAGTGTACCAGTAATTTACCATGAAGCTTACTTGCTGTGGGGATCATAAAAAGTTTTATATTTTTCTTTGGTCTATATGTATTTGGGGTATTTAAGAGCGAAAAATTGTAAATGAATGTAAATTAATGGGTATTTCATAGATGTTTTTTCTTAAGCAATCTTTGGAAATGAAAACAAAATTAAAAAAAAAAAAGAAAAAAAATAACCTCCTCAATACAATAGCCAATTTATGGCATTAGTTACAGTCATGAAAGACATGAAAGCCAAATGATAATAGCACTCACATCACATAACCAGAAAAATAAAAAACATGAACAAAAGAACAAAGGTCCCTAAAGAGGTATATATTCACATATTTATATGTAGCAAGTCCTCAGAGAGTGTATTTACAAAGCTGCTCTTTGTTTTGTCATTGGAATCTTTACGAATAATATCATTAAAACAAGACTAAAGAACTCATGTTGTTATGAAAAGATGGAGAATTATGTACAGAATATTCATGACTTACAAAATGCATTTTTTATTTGATTAAAAGGGTATATTTTTGTTCTATTAATAAAAAAGGTAATGAAATGCTTACATCTCTCAAACAAGCATATGGATAATTCTTTAATCAGTGCATTTTTTCCAATAACTTGGTCATCAGCCAATAAAAAATTAATTCATTAGTAAGTATCAACACTTCAAAATAAGCTGGCCTAATGTAAAACCAAACTAATAATTTAAATAAAACTTTAACTTGCATCTCAGAGCAGGTTTAGTCAGTATCTACTTATGTACTCAATGATTAAAAAGAATTCTGGGTAGGAGCATAAATCCAGCAGAAAAGAAGTACACAGTTATGTGCACTTCTTTATGAGAGGTACATAGACACAGCTTAGATGGGTAGTGGATTTTTTAAATAAGCACATATGTTACTAGCATAGTAAATATTACAACTCCTGATGCAAAACAGATCATTATAAGAACTGTTGGATACCATTTAGCTTGCAGCAGTGGGCCTTTTATAACCATCATTATGTTACATTTAGTCTAAAAGGATAAGCTTGTTTCTTTAATTTGGTTGCTACACTAAAACTGATATGAAGGAATTCAGAGGTAATAATTTCAGTTTAGTGGACACAAAACTAATAAAAAATTTAATTAGTAAAAATTCAACATGCAATTATCACTCAGTACAATACTACAAACTTTTAGAAAGAACTGTAATGTAATTCATTCTGACTATTGAAATAGCTTAATACTTGAGTATTATTTGTTAGGTACAAAAGGATATTAACCTCAGAGCTTAAGTCTTATTTGTATGTTAAACTCTACAGATTGTCATAAGTGTTAGCTAGAATTTCATTGCCATTCAAAATGAAACATAGCAAGCACATCATAACTACAGGAGAGAAATGGCAGGTAAGCAGCAAAATACCTGTGAGATAATGTATGTGCATAGATCTGATTGTCACTTGTTCAGATCAGTCTAAATGTCCAACTAAATGTTAGACAACTAAATGTGTAACTGAGAACTCTGGTAAAAGTGAAACTTCAGGTGGTACAATTATGCAAAATAAGCAGTCATATCATTAAGCAGAGATAATATAGGATCATATGCATATTAAACACATTTAAAATTTAAATTTCCTCTAGTGGCTGATGTTTTTTTTAACTACAGCATTTTCCCATCTTACATTCCATTTACATATCTCATTCCATTTGTATCAACTTGTTTTAAATTTAAATTACCTAATGGAGTTATGCAGGTGACTCTCTATTGCTGGTTTAGATATTGAGAGATATTTGAAACACTAGCACAGAGTTGGTAGGTAGTGACATTTTACCACCATGAGATCCAAGTGCTTCTGGAGAGATGGAGGCCAGGCAGGACGTGCCTACATCTTTTGCTAGGCTCTTCAATCCTTCCTTAATAGTCTACCACCTTGACAGAAAAAATTTATGTGACAGATGTGCTTTCTCATGGATTTTTTGTTTTGTTTCACTTTTTGTTTTTTGTTTGTTTGTTTGTGTGGGTTTTTTCGTGGTTTATTTTTTTGGGGGGGGGTTGGGAGATTATCTGTTCCTTCTTTCCCTTTTTGATTTTGGGAGTGTCCTCTGACCTAATTAAGAGATCAAATAAGTACCTGATCCTGGTTTAGGTAGCCATGAGAAACCATGGGAACTAAAAGAAAATGTCTCCAGAGGTTTAAGAAAATATATTTCTTGCTGTTTTAAAAACAGAAAAACCTAAATTATAAAAACCCAAGTGACTTTCTACTTGAGTATTTGATTTTGATGATGCAGTTTAGCTACAGAGTGCTATCAAACACAGAACAGTGACAAAAATTTGTAAATTAGTACACTGCATATGAATGAATATATTTGCTTTTTTTCTTCCTGGTGTGTCTAACAAGCCTGCCAGGCACCCAACAGCCACAGGAAATGGACACATTATGTATGTAGTGCAAGACCACAGATTTTTCTGGGAGTGTAGGAAAAGGTTAAGAGGTATTTTTATTTATTCAACTTTTCTATGTCAGAAAGAGCAGATGCTCATCCTGAAAAATTTATTGTATATAGAATTTCTAAATCTCCAGTAGTAAATTTGGTGAAATTAAAAATATAATTTGGAGACACAAATTATATAAGATTATAAGAATTTACATATTACTTGCATACGAAACTGCAATGCTATGTAGTTTCAGTAATGTGGATCTGGCAGTGTTTTTGCAATGATCTCTGAGTATAAGAATGGAGAACAGAACCATCCATTACCTTGGAACCAGAGAAAAGGACATATGAGATATGTGATTAAATTACTCCATGTAGACCCAAGACTGAGGGGAANCAATTTGGAGACACGTATTCAGAATTTATATATTACTTGCATACAAAACTGCAATGCTATGTAGTTTCAGTAATGTGGATCTGGCAGTGTTTTTGCAATGATCTCTGAGTATAAGAATGGAGAACAGAACCATCCATTACCTTGGAACCAGAGAAAAGGACATATGTGATTAAATTACTCCATGTAGACCCAAGACTGAGGGGAAGGAAATCATTGCTATCATACTCTTTGGCAAAGCATTAATCTTGCTGGTTGTTTGTCATAACTACCCCATGGTACCATCTTCATCCTCCCAAGGAAAACCAAAGTGGCTAAGGATCCAAATGGACATCAAAAGCACCACAGAACACTATCAGAGAAAAGATTCTAGGAGGATTCTGTACAATTTTAACTGCATATTTTTGATTAATGAGTTGCTTTGAGTATGAGTGTTAGCAATATTGTGGGCAGATTAGTAACAATAGTTGTTTTATTCACTGCTACAATTTCATTTGTCAAGAGTTCTTGGTGAAATAAGATAGATTTTATTTGAGTCCTCAGATGTCTCTAGGTACTCATGGTGCAAGTGCATAAAATTTCTTGATGTACAAATAAAGTGACAAAAGGGTGTCTTTTTCCAGATGAGAGACTAGTTTTGATCTGTGTCTTCTGTGTCTTCTGACTCCATTCTTATTTATTTTTCAGTAATGAAAAAAATCAAATGGAGTCTGAAACAAAACATTGTCTTACATACACAGAAATTTCTAAATATTCTGTCACCATTAATTAAAATATAATAAATAAATTCTAAGCAGTAGTGATAATTTTTGAACCTACATGAAAATTCGTGGTAATATTTCTTGGCATTGTAAAGGATTGAAAATGACATCATTATTTTCTTTTAAACATGTAATTTACAGCGTGTGTCCCCATGTCTCTTCCTCCTGTAGGTTACTATATTCTGTCACCTGCTATAGATTCAAAGAAAAGAAGGCAGCTATATTAAACAGTTGAATCTGTCTGTTTTCATTTTCTAAGTATATTTTAAAAGACTACTACTCCAAGAGTAATTATAATCTCTGTATTTTAATCTCTCCCACTATCTTTTTTCAATCACATATGACATAATTTTAAAATGACAAATCATCTCATATTTGTGGTTTCCAAGACTTTTCAGTTCTGACTGGAAATTTCTGAAGTTTGATCAATCATTTGTTTTCTGCTTTTACTGTGTTCCTTGTGATTAAACTTAAATCATATATCACTTTAAGCTTCATACTGAACTTTAAACTCATTAACCCTCAAGGCAGACCAGCTCCCAGCTTCCGGATCTAAGTAGAGCAATCATTTCATAATTGCAAAGCTAAAATTATGGAAAGAAACCTTGATTAGTCATACAAAAGTGCTCCTAGATAAACTGTTTACTTGGGTTTGTGATGGGATGTGAAGTGAGAAATAGCATGACTGTATTTCCTCTGTGCTTGTGTGTCTTAGATATTTGCTGTTTGACATTGATCATGATTTTAAATAGGTAATTCTTTTAAAAAATGTATTTTAACAGTTCTTTGTATTGTTTTGTTTTCTTTTCAGGTTCCCAAGATTCTAGCTTTTCTACAGTGCATTAGTTATTTCCAAAGAAAATATAGTCCCTCAAGAATATTTCAGCTTAGATTTAATAGTACAGAAGAAATTCACCAAAGAAAGTTTTTTAAGTGAATAACAGTCTCACTTAATCTCAATAAATTTTTTATTAAGTCACAGAAATTTTACAGCAGGAAGAGTTTTAGTCTAATCTGAAAGGTGCAAGAAATGTTTGTCCCCAATTTATGTAAAATGATGCAGAAACATAAAACATATTAACATGCCAACTTATTGTAACTCTGACTGTAAAATTTAAAAGAGTGTCAAAGCCTATATATTCTCACTTTTAGTTTGATCTCCAAATAAATGGTAATTCTTGTAAAAAGGAAAAGATAGGTTCTAAAAAAGAGTATGCATAATAAGCAAAATACCAAGTATAAATGAAAAGTAGGTAAAACAAACCTTTGTATGATTTCAGTGAGGATCTTCCCCACAAGTAAAGCCAAACTTTCTGAAAACAACCGACATTTTATTCCATATGTAGCAGTTTACGGGAAACTGAATTATCTAACATTTTCAAATAACTGATAAAATCTTTATATATTTTTTTCTTTTACATTAATGTTACTTTTCCTTCCACTATGAAATTTTGGTCTTAATGATACATATTTAAGTTGACAATCTTCAGGGAATAATATTCCTAAAATCCATAGCACATACACAAATGAAGCTCATGAGTGGATGTTTCCCATTAAGCCAGTTACAATCCTCCCACCAGTTATTTTATTTGCTGGTGTGCCCAGTAACTTGCCATGTGTTATTTATGCAGATGGTTCCAGTCAATACTTAAAAATAAATAAATCTTGAATTTAGTGAGGTACTGTTGGGGCTTGCTTTTGTTGGACCACATGCTGATGAATCCATTATTAACTGCTGGAGTCCTGTATATGCAGTTTTGTGTTCGTATACACTTCTATTAATATTCTAAGTAGCAGATGATTGGATTAAACATCTGAGTAACCTGATGCTACACTGTTTCAGTTTCAAATTTCATCTTTTGCCTGCCAGATACTTGTTCGACAATTTCCCACTAGCCCTAATTATTATTAAAAAAACCAGGAAGACCTCAACAGGGTTTTCTTATTCTCATTTTCTAAGATAAAAGCATGATCTTTTCACCTAATTTGCTGCTGCATCTGCTGTGGCCAGCATCTGCTCAACTGAAATAACAGCATTCTTCAGTATTTTTTTCTAGATGCAATTTTGTTCTCATATAATACTCATCTAATATTTGGTTCTGAGGATCATATCCCCCTTGTTACTACATGTCAGGGCACTTTATTATTTTGAATACCAAGATATTAAAGAAAAGATATGATTACTTAATGAAGTATGGATTTTAAATGGTTGAGTGCATCTAATTTGACACCCCATATTTTGGTTGTTAATTTTTTTGGTTGCCCTCTTTCATGGGAATGCAAAATGAAGCATCTGTTTCTCTTTCAGTCTGTTCTGTGATCTTTTTTTTTTCTGTGTCAGTTCCATAATAATTCATCAGACATCTAAGCATCTGTGATGATTTCGACTCGGGTAGAGTTAATTCTCTTCACATCTAGTAGATGTACAAAATGCATCAAGTGCTGCATTAATTGCCAGTTGAGGAAGTAGATTGTCCCACATTATTCTGTACTAATGGGGCCTCAACTTGAGTACCACGAGCAGTTTTGTGGACCATAATATAAGAAGAACATAAAGCTGTTAGAGAGAGCATCTAAAGAAGAGAAGAAAATGGGGAGTGGCTGGGGTCGTTTGGTCTGTTCAGCCTGGAGGAGGAGACTGAGGAGAAACCGCATTGCAGTTACAGCTTCCTCAGAAGGGGAAGAGGAGGGGCAGACACTGATCCTTCTCTGTGGTGACCAGTGACAGGACTTAAAAGAACACAATGATTCTGTGATTCTACTTGCACACAGAAGCATTCTACGTTCCTTAGTTTATAGTATATGATGTTAGGTTTTCTGAGTTACTTTTTTTTCCCCTTTTCTAGATAGAACAATGAAAAAAAGTTTTACATTTTTTTTAAAAAGACCACATTTCATATTAGTACATCACAACATTTCTTAGAGCAAAATAACTCTGTTTACATCTTACATATGAATTTAAGTTTCTGAAGATTTGAGAATGCTGTATCTAATCTGAGGCATAACACCAACAATATTTCCATTATTATATCTCTTATGACTCTTCTAACTGCCAGAGTTAATCTAATCTAATCTCCCATTAACTCTTCCATGACTTGATCTTTTCTCACATCCATGTTTTATGTACCCACCTATGCAACCATGACTTTTTGAGCTTTGAGCAGAAAATACCATATCCTAATAGCGAGCTCAAAAAATCACAAGGGCTAAAAAGTCAGCAAACAATAGTAGCTATTCCAAGTCCCCAGATAAACTCCAAAAGAATTCTGATGATTTGGATCACATAATCACTCATTATGATGATCAATCACTCTCTTGATATATACTCACACTTATTAATTAAACTGAAAAGTATCGAACTAAAGCTGGTAAGATGAAATTCAATTACTTTGTTGAACTAGTTGTTCAATTAATCCAAAGGTTTAAAAATATTCAGACAGGGATTGGACATGTAACTAACAAGTAAATTCAGAGCTCATCAATATGTTACTGATAGAATTGCTAAAGCAATTCATGGGATATAAAAATCCCCCGATTCAATAAATCAATGAATTTTTAGTCAGTGAATTAAACTGAGGCTCTGTAATGTGCAAACTTCATGTGTACACTGGCTTCTGGTGTAAAGGTAAGATCTCATCCTTGTCTTGACCCAGGAGTCTTTTCATCTTATTTTCTCTTGCCCTCCTGCTATTGAGAGGGAGTGATGGAGTGGCTGAGGGGCATCTGTCAGCCAGCCGAAGTCAACTCAGCACAACCTCTAATGTTCTTTCTTACACACCAGTTCAGAACAAACATCTTTTAAATGTCAGGATCGTGTTGGAAAAAGATAACACTTATCTACTGAGTAATAGACAATTAAGTTCAATTCTCTTTAGGGATTATGTTTTTGTATGTGCTTGTGTGCATTCATGTGTACGTGTTGGGAAGTTAATAAAGGTTTGAATTGCATTTGAGATTATTGCAAGATTGAACTGCAACATCCTAGTAAAATTCAGCTTTTTTATCTTTTTAATTTCTTTCTAAAGGAACAGTTTTATTTACCCATGAATCAGGAAGAAAGTAAGAAATGTAAAGGTTTTCTTAGGAGTATTACAATCAAAATAAGAATAGGAGCAATTCCTACAATTTTTATTTGCCTATTCACTTGGTTTAAAATAAATAAACAGAATTTGGTAGTCTATTAAAAACAGCAAACTCAATTGAGCAGAAGAGGTCAACTAGATTAAAGTTTTACTCTCAGTGAAAGTAGTAATAAAAATATACTTTGTTCAACAAGCCATTAACAAAATGACATATGATTTATGAACTAATTTATTTTTGTCAAATGATAATTTTTCCCTGTCAAAATGCAAAACTGCTCATGCAATCTATTATTTTAAAATAATGATAATAGGTCAAGGCTGAGCACTGTTAATTGAACAGCTGCTTTGAACTAAACAATAAAGTACTCATCAGGTTCTGGTATGATCATTACATTCTGTACAAAACATGTTTCTAAAAACTGCCATCATCCATTATCAGAGTAAAACTTTGATTATACAACTCTCCACCTTTTTCTATCAGAAATGTAAAGATTTTATAAATAATTATCTTTTCTAAAGCAGTCAATTTGTTTTAAGACATAAAACTATCAAGAAGGACTTCAAATTATAAGAAGAGCCAGATATTGTGCCACCATACAAAGTCTTTAAAAATCTGTAGGGTATGGATTTGCCTGCTTCTTGGAGAAAAAAACTGATAAGAACAAAACATATCAAAACAACAACCTTTAGAGAATTCGAAAGCATCCTAGGTCCTTAAAGCAACTAGAATTAAAAAATAAAAATAAAAAATTAGGCAAGCAGTACATATTTTTAACCTTGAGCAGCAGGAACATTGTGATAAAACAATTTAATGTCCTCATTTTAAATCTGGGTGAAGATCTACAGTACATTTTAGCAGATCTTGGAACTTTCAAGGCACCAAAGGAGAGGAAGTGGCTCCTTCTAATTTTCCCAGAGTTCTAACACTGACTTCACACTGGTTCTAGTCATTTGCACCCTTCTCTCTGAATTTCTTTAACCACCCCGATGAAGAACCATTGCTTTAAAAATAAACCTAAGTCAATTCAGTTAGGGAAGCATATCCTCAGAGTGGTATGTATGGCTGATGAGTGCCAGAGCCATGGAAAAAAGAGAAGGATCACACAGCCAGAGTCAGAGGAACATGGGAGACGGGTTTGCTTCTGTGAGTGACAACAAGCTTTCAGATGAGTTGGACTATCTTTTGTAACTTTGCCTTAATGTGTGAAAATAGCACAATATGGAAAGGAAAGATGCCATATTTTGCTCCTCACCATTGTAGGTGCCAGGAACTTCCAGAACAGATTCAACTTACACTAAATATTCTGTATCATTTTGGAATTCATCCATGAGCAAAAGGCTTGTGACATTATCACCACACACTTTATTTCTGTTCTGGTATAGAGATAAATTTGTAGTAGCAGGCCATGTAAAAGAGGACAAACTATATGCATATATTTCAGAATCTATGTTTTTAATATGCAAAATTCAGTCTTTTAAAACTGAATAATGGCAACAAACAGAATAAAAACAACTGAATCATCAGCTAAATTAGCTGCAATACCTAAAAAAACCCAGCAAACAAAAAAACTCAATGGATTTTAAATCATTCCTTTTCTTCCAGAAAACTTTCACTGAGTCAGAAACAATATTCTCAAAGGCCCCTGCTCATTTTAAAGGAGATCATATGAGTAGAGTATGCCAGAAAGAGCAAGAGAGGGAAGAGAGGATGTTAGAGTTAAAGGTGTTTCTCTTCCAACATTGGATATTTCTATCCTTAGAGGTCTGGAGCAATATGGTGTTTCAAGGCAGAGCCTGAATCCACTGCAGTTATAAAAATAAGTATGAATAAAGGCTTTCTTTTTGACCACTGTGGTGAGAAAATAAACTCTGAGCTTCTTTGAAATGCCTTGGGGTTGGGGTAGGTAGAAAACCTACAAAACAGATAATCAAATTAAACACACAGTGGAAGATAAGAAAAGCATTTTCTTTTGGAAAATATTTTACATTTACACATCTAAAATTCTGGAAAAGATAGAATGCTTGTGGCACTTGAGGTGTATTTTATCAAACCAGAAATGTGACTCTATAATGATCTTTACAAATGCAGTGAAATAAAGGATTCTAAATTAAAGTATCTTTTCATAAGTACAATTTATAGTCTAAATAATATAAAACCATGTAATTTTCAGTCTCATAGAAGGTAAATTATTAACTCTATATTGGTTACTGCATATGAAACACCATAGAAAAACTTCTAGGCAGAAAATGAAAAGCATATTTTAAGAAAAGGATACTTGAGTTTAAAATTGAAGATAAAGTCTCACTTCCAAGGGAGAAAAATCCAAATTAAAAGCTTGGACTTGCAAAACATAGATAATAAAAGTGTCTCAGGTAGATAAGAAGTGTGCCAGGTACCTTATTCTAACCTCCACTTTTCATAATCTTCTAATAAATTATTGAACAAAGAAAAAATATTTCCAAAGTGAACAACGAAATACCTCAATAATTTCTGAAGAGATTTTAAAAGATTCTGTTACTTTTGCTGAAATCACAGGAGAAAATGCAACCAGTGTTTTTCTTTGTATTTAGGATTGCATAATAGCTACAGGCATATAAAATGCTTATCTGTAAATAGTTATTGGACTAACAGGTCTGCAACTAGCATTTAATAAATGGGTTTAAATAAAAATAATGTTGTAATAGGAATATGAGTCCCCTTAGCTGATCTATTTTGCCATCATCAAAGGATAGGTGATCTGTGCTATCTTGATTCCATATCAGAGCCATATTGACTGACATTAACAGAATCAGACAGCAGAGTAAACAAGATTTCTTTTAAAAGAAACAATTGTTACTGTAATCAGGTTATCTCACAAAGAAGATGAGCTGGCTACCCACGTTTCATACAAAAGTAGTAAGAGTTGTTACTTTTTAGTATTGTAACTGATAGACAATAAAAAGCCTGTGTAGAAAGTGTAAAACTTTTCCATTTTCCTTGTATTTTAGGGAAAAATGCTTTATAAAAATGCTGAATATAAGTTCTTCAAACCACTGCATCACATAAAACAAAGTGAGAAATCAGTTCATAATTATTCTTCAAACAAAACCCATTTAAAAAGTCATAAAGTGAATAGGTTTTTTTTAGGACATTCAAAGTTGTTTTTGCTTTGAACATTCCTTGAAATTTTACCTTTTAATTCAATGTCAAGAATAACTGGCCACTATAAATACCACTGAAAAAAGCACTTTGTTTAAGAAAACACATTTTTTTACTAAAAAAAAAAAACTCAACCAAGCAGAAAATACAATAAATAACTACCTTTGTTTGTCTGATTAAAGTTATAATTTTTTAAAATTTTTGATTTGACTTCTCCATGGCTTACCATTAGTTAAAAAATTTCTTACTGTTGCAACCCATAAAACAGTGCTAAGAGCCACTTCCATATATATCTGAAACCCATTAGCATAATAATGAAACCTGGTGTTACATATTGATCAATAACTTAGTGCAGTTCTATACAACAAAATGTGTAGACAAAAAACTTATGTCCAATAATGAACTGGGAAAAGATCTAAACAAACAAGACTTAATTTCCCTAGAGAACCATCAAGAAAACCTTAGATACAGAAAGATTAAATCTACTTCACCCAAACATAGGACAAAAGAAAAGGTTTAAAACCTCTACAGAAAATTGTTTAATTTTTCCAACTTTCAATACACCCAAAGCTGAAAGCCTAACAGCATATTGCTGATTACAGGTGCAAATACTGTGAAAGTAAGAGAAACTGGTCTAGAGTTTTTGTAGTTGAGGGATTTTTGTAATTTTAGTAATTTAATTGAAATCCTGAAAAAGAAAGTGATGTTAAAAAATCATTATTTACAGATCCAATGGTACATGATTGTCAAAACAGAAAATTATGTAACAGTGATTAATTAGGGTGGTCTTAGAAATCTAAGATAGAAATGGATAAAACCATTTTACAGAGGACTGTGCAATTGAATGAAATAAGAGATAAATTGTACAAAACAATTTGATAGTGAAAGTAATATTATAAGAAGAGGAAGTTACAAATACACTCAGTACTTATTTTACATGCAAAAGCACAGTAAAATCCATAGTTTTCATTTTACCTTCAGAAAATCAAGATATCTCCATTTTAATTTTTAATCTTTTTCTTTTCCTATAACTACAATTTTGGAATTTATAACACACATCCAGACAATGAGACTTGTCCATAGTATTTATGTGTGGAAACATAGTAATGTTTTGTAATACTTACTATAGTCTTTCATTTGGGGAAAAACTTTAACTGATTTACATAGTGGATAGTATTATTTTTCATATTTCTTTGTATTTTGAATATTCAATATGTTTAATTGATTTTTCTTTTATTTTGTGTGTGTTTGTGGGCATGGAGGAATTTTGAAGTATTTTTTCAATTGTATATTTAAATATATTTTCACTTCCAATATTTATTTGAAATCACAGAGGAAATAAAAATATTTAATAGAAACTATTAGGGCCATGATTCTTTTTCCCCATGGTCTGATATAACAGGTTTACAATGCAACAAGGCAAAAAAATATTTTTACAAATTAGCAATGGTCAAATGGCTACGAAATAAATGACCTTGATTAACAGATCATTGTGCTTTTTTTAATCTTTATGTTTATAAAGGTGGATTATCAAGTGGTATGTAATGAAGGCAGTAACCTAAGAAACTTTTTACCTGCAAATTAGGAAAAAACCCAAACATTACTTTGATTTAATTCCAGTTTTTGTCATGTCATGGTAGAAAACTTTGTCAGTTGTTTCTATTTGAAAATTATGTCTTTTAGCATCTACTATTTCCTTCAAACTGTATGAATCTCTTTGGAGTTATGGAAAACTACTTTCTAAATGACAACAGAAATACTGCAATATATGAAAATTTACAGTACAGAAACAGCCTAAAAACACAGTTGTTGTCACCACTCATGATATTGACATTTTGGTGTGTGTACAATTCCCTTTAGGAGAACATATGCTAGCTATGGCCTTTACAGCATCTCCTCTCATTCCTCTCATAACTCACGTACTATCTCTGCAAAACATGTCTCAGTTTGGTGTGGATCATTTGCTAGTTAGATCATCACACTATGACCTCTTCATTTCACTTTTTCCAGTGTCCAAGACTCCATCCAAATATATGAGCTCAATTCTTTCTATATAGATAGTGGTTACTCTAAGCTCTCTCACCATCATCATTGGAGTCTCATCAAACTTTAATCACCTTGTAAAAAAGTGTTAGAGAAATGTCCACCTGTAGACTTGAGCAATAGAAGTCTTTGTTGGTTTCTTTTAAACCTCAGTTAAGAATGAACAGCATTTGTCCAAGAAAATATTTATCTCTTATAGTATTAGAAAATCTCAGTTAAATTTAGGCTTCTAATATAAATTTGGCATGACAGATATATAGAAGGTGTCAGCAAGAAAAGCAGATCTACTTTACCTTAAAGGAAATTCCAATACTGTTTTAAACTAGATAAAATAAACATTCATTTCTGTGCACAGCTTGTTTCATATTATAAGGCAGCAACATTTAATGAGCAAAATTACCTCAGTCCTTTGTAGATATGTTATAGATGTGTATAAAAAGCTAACCTTTTTATATAGCTTGAAAATTAGATGTGTAGGATGTATGTTTTTCAATGCAAAATAGATGCATATTGGACCATATAGGAAAAAATATAATTTCATGTCTGAATTTGTAAATCCTAATGAAAAAGACACTTCTGCATAACTATCTGTGTTGCTACATTTAGGTCCTAAAAACTTGCACTGACTGCAGAAGAACTGACATCAAATTTGGCGATAATTTTTTTATGCTACTAACCCTTAGAAAGGACCTCTGGGGATGTTTTTTGCTTTTTGGTATTGCTTCTTGG
>VWYE01026640.1:0-141956 GCA_013398995.1 Alaudala cheleensis
GTGATAATCTCTCACAGTGCATAATAATCTCAGGCTACATACGAGGAACAAGGAAGCCAACTGACACATATTTAGAAATCTGATAGATATTTCCCTCATTAATTTATGGGCTAATTTTTCACTCTGAGGATCTTGCTCCAAGGACTATTTCACAGTGGTCATAGATTTTATGACAAGAACAGCTTGCCTTACCAAGTTAACCCATTCCTGCATCCCTGCACTGAATACCTTCTGGTCTTTGCCTCATCACAAGGTATTTTTCACCCTTTTTAATAATCCATATTAGCACAGATCCAGTTTATCTATAGCTGTCATTCCACCTTCTGTCTCATACCTGTAAATTTGCTCTGGTTGCTTTCCCTGGTTATTTTCCAGTTTCATTTCAGGTGCTTTCCAATACAGTTCATAATCATCAAAAGTCTTTTTTTTTTTTTGTAAGTGTGCATGGATTCCTCTTCACCAAATCAAAGAACCTGATCAGATCAGCTTCATCCATCTGGACCTGTCAGCTGTCTTAGTACTACCAGAAACACTCTTTCTTAAAATAATATTCTCTGTTGGTGCTCATGACACCATCTTCTGATTTTCATTCCCTTCTTCTCTCTCCAACTGTTTCTTTGGCACAGCCTTTAGAAATCCTCCTCTGTCTTTCCATCATTTTCATTGACAGTTTCAGTTTTTTCTGTGTCTTCTTCTTCTATAATTTAGTTTTGTAATGTCCAATTACAAAAATAAAAACCTAAAAACCAAGACCAAAGAAAACAGCACCAAAAAAAACCAAAAACAAAAAACCCCAAAAAACCCCCAACACCCCCTCCAGAATCCCACTCTAATTCTATCTCTGACATATGACCTTGGATTTTTATCTCTTACCTTAAATTTACCATTGCAAAAGCAGACCTCTGTGTTGGCCCCATCAAACTGTGTACTGAAGGAAGTTCTTGTATTTGGCAATTACCAAGATAAAATGATAAAAAAATTAGGACATGTCTTTGAGAAATAGGCCAGCTAGGCTTCCTTTTTGCAGAGTAGTTTAAATCAAACAGTTTAGAAAAGCAAGTAATTTATATCTTGTTGCAACACATATTGATGACTGCCAGTAGAAGAAGGAGATGGAAAAATAATCAGCTGCATCCTGTGCAGAGTATTTTGAACTTCTGAGTGATCTCAAGCCATGTATTCCATTAGTAATCACAGTCGTGGGTGCTGTGAATTTAGACAGAGAAATTCAGGAGGTTGCTGTCCCATCTGTCCATACCACGTTCCTGCCAAGCACCCCTCCCATAACAGTGGCAGAAAAAAATGAAAATATATAAGCTGTTGCCATGTAATTTTTAACCACAAGCAAGGCTGCAATCACGACAGTACAACAGGTTGAACTGCAGTAAGCAAGGCACACTAACACATCTGGTGCCTTACTATCCAAAATATCCCTAACAGGTGGTGAGGAGGAAAGTGAGGTACTGGGGAAAAGGATTGTTTTAAGTCACAGTAGCTTTCTGCCTTCCTGAACTTGAGTCAGAGCATCACCATTTCTTCTTTCCACACTCTTCTCTGCTACCCTCAAGGCATCATTGTGGCTACCTGGGTCAGTACCAGGAATAGCATATGACAAGGGGAGCCCACGCATGTTTTACAGGATTTTTCACTGCCTAGTGTCCATCTATGTTCTCTGACCCAAGACAAACCAGGCAAACCTGCATCCTGGCTAATGTACCAGAAGCAGGATGCTCTGCTGTCAGCCCTCACAACACCCACAGAGACACCACTAGACTATTAGTACAGAAACTAATTATTAAAGATGTATCTTTTACAGCTTTGAAATGGCAATGGCTTGTACACAGTGCTAATTAAACCTAATTTCTTCATGAGTTTGCAGGCATTAGTGCTCATTGCTGAGGAATTCATTATTTATCTACTAAAACAGTCCTGTTCTTGGCACAGAGTAGCACCAGATGAAAGGTTAATTTTTGCACGTTTAAAGTTCAGTGAGGGCAGTGTAAGCATGAAAATTAATTTCAGTGAGGCAGCAAAACAATAGGAAATGCATCTGCATAGCAATGTCCTTTACTCTTTTGACTAATAAGAATTCATAATTTTATGGAATAAAATTCATGGTTGAAGTCATTCCTGATAGGTTATGTGATAAAAGCTCATCTGCAAGCCCATAAAGAAACACAGAGGCACAACTGTCAAAAAGTCCCTGGACTCTTTTGTTAAACATTTTGTTATGCAGCAAGTTCTCCCCTGCCCTCCTGACACAGTAGTTCAGATTGGTAAAAATACCTTCTGCTTCTTGGGTGCTGATAGGAGACAGATTTCCAAGAGAGCCAGTAGGAGAAAAACAGTAGAGTCCTGCTTCAGATCCTGCATCTCCTACAAGAGACACGGGTTGATCCCTTGGAAGCCTTTGGGCTGGGACTTCCAAGAGAGTGTGAAGACTCTCTTGATCAGAAATGCAGAGAAAAAAAAGTCTCTAAGTGAAGTATGGCCATGTTTAGGTATTTTCTAACCTGACTTCATTTAAGCCAGTGGAATAAACCAATCACTCAACATGGGCAAAGTGAAGTGTCAAGAACAGTAAACAAAGGCAACTGATAAATGATGTGTTGGCAAGAAGGAAGACACTCCTGTGGAGAACAAGGCCAGCAATGTGGCTGAAAAGGGGACCTTAAAGCTGGTGCTGGTTTTGAACAATATTTGCATTAGCTTTCTCCAAACACGTGTCATTTTGAGAAATTGAAGTGTGCTGTTTATTCTCAGCCTTCCCCTTTGGTTCATTTTCATTGCTTCACACGGTAAGAATTTGATATTGCAGAGCTCCTCAAACAGATCACACAGTTCAAATTATGAATTTGAGAGCAGAAAACTGACACTGATGTCCATTTACTTCACTTGCTGGAACTTAATGAACTTTACAGAATTGTTTTAGCTTTTCAAATTTTTTTTTCCAGCTAGGAAAATGAAGCATTTAAGTGTCAATGCAAAGGAAAGCATTTTGAAGTTCAAGGGCTTTTTGATAAATGACAGAAGATATAAATGACTTAAACCTATTATTGCATTTCCCTTGCAGTCCAGTGCTGCTTGTACTAAAGAAATAATTGTCACTAGGAATGCATAAGACCCACTGTGTTTGATTCCCAGTGAGAGAAATCGAACATGTCTTTTGAGACAAGACTACCAAAAACCTGATCAAAACCTGTTTGCATAACAAATGCTTGACAGCCATTTTACTTGCAAGTAATCTAGTGTGTGATGCCTTTAAAATATTGAAAGAAATTTTGTATACAATTATCTAGCAAAAGACAGAAATGTAAAATACATGATGATTGTTAAAAGACACTGAGGAACCAAATAATCCAACAGTCAAGTTGCAATGCTGTGACTGCATTTCCTCTTGGGAGACACAAGACATGGCATGTGAGCTTTGACTTCTTTCAGGTATCAAATATTCTCTTTGTAACAATTATTTATTAAGCTTCTCTATTACCAAAGTATAAAAGTTTTGATATATTACAAGTAATTTTTTCCCATAAAGCATCATGAATGCTCCTGTCATCTTTGCCTAAAACTGTTGAATAATATCATGTTATTTCTGTGGGACAGAATTAATAAGGGATTTTCTTAGTACATGATAAAGATTTTGAATTGTGGATGGGAGTCAGCAAAATTTAACCTAAATGAGAATTTGTAAAGAAAATTAATAATCCTAAAGAAAAAGAAAATTAAATGGCAAGTTGAGCAATTTACTTGCACATATCAATGGCATTTTTATGCCTTTTTTAAATTTAGGAAGCAACAGATTAAGCATTAATTTTTCTACATAACAAGCATTAATGTGTTAATAAAAGAAATAACATTAATATTATTGGCTGAGATTTTGTTCAGACAAGAATACTGCAGCTTCTTGGTCAATCGATCCAAAAAGTTACATATTTTATGTCTGTGTGAATTTTCTAGAAGGTTAGTTTCTAAATTAGCTTTTAATTCTTTCTTTGGGAAATGCCTTTCTGAGCTTTTTTTAAATGAAATGAGGACTAATGAAGATAAGGAGAGGAATTTAAGTCCAAACATACTAAAATACTTCAGTAGCTAAATTCTGAGGAATTATGTGCATCATGTCATTCATCTTTCCACTGACATTAACAGTCAAACTTTCTGGATGACTTAGCATTTAAAAAATAAAAAAGTAAGGCAAAAAGCCCATAAATTAATGTAAAAGCAACTTTATGATCCCTCATACAGACAGTTGGACACAAGGTGAAAGCCTGCCATTAAAATTTTGATAATTATTATACAGTCATTTATTATGTTGGACAAGAAATCCCTAAGGAAATGCATTATTACCAATGTTGAAAGGTATATGAAAGAGTTATTAAACATCCTTCTTTCCTTTTATATTTGCATCAATAACTCAGATTAAGACTCTATGCCCTGATGCAGGGCATCCAATATATCTAAATGTTGTCTTTATGTGTAATAATTTATTTCCATATTTGGCAGAAACTCTCAGTAGTGTTCTTGTCTGCAGCTTCAGATCTCAACACACTAGTGCCACGAGATTTAAGCTGCAGAACTTAAACTTCCATCTTTGTACACAAATCTGGAGCAAGAGTTTACTTCATCCTTAAAATGTCCCAGTTCTGACAGTATGCATTCAAAAAAGGATATGCTAGATGGCTTGCTAAGCCAGCAGAGGTTAGTGCATCCTAGGAGCTGATCCAGTCCAACAAGTTCCCAGAATTGTTCCCACCTCTGAGAGTTACTGGGGCACACAAGCCTGAGTAACTGATTTATGAAGAGTTGGAGGAGAGTTCTAGTCAATGAAATTGAGGAATAGTGAAAGGTGATTACGGGAGTGAAGGAGACTCATACTTGTGAAATGTGTAAGAAAAGAAACAACTTTAAAAAAAGGGATAAGAACATTTTCCCCCTGCAACTTCTAAGCCTTGCCAGTCTCTTTCTAAAATTTGCTAAGAAGCACAAAAAGCAGGGTAGCCAGTAAACCTTTGACTCATCTCACCTCTCCCTTACAGCATTTTTAGCTCCCCATTTCGCTCCTACTTGTTTCTCTCAGCTGTCCTGTCTCACTGCTTTACAGATAGCAAACTGAAAGGAGTCCAAGACAGGAAAATTAAATAGCATCTATATTTCTGCAGAACTCTAAGGTAGCTCTGACTGCTGACAAAACAGTTTTGCATGAAGAAGGAAAATAAAGCAAGCCAGTGCATTTTATTCTTCTCCTATAATCCTTTTGAAAGAAAGAAATTATCTTTGAATTTCAAACAAAAAAATAAAAAAGATGGATTGCTTTCATTCTCATTTTAAGAGGGCAAGGCATAAAAAGTATTCACATGCATTGAAGCCATAAAACTTTATAGAAACTTGCTGTCAAATGAAGAAAAATTGTCATATTTGGCTTATGATAAAAAATTTCTAAGAGAAAATTCACAGTAAAAATCTAGGAGACATTAAGAAATACCAATAGTTTTTTGAATATTCCTGCCTAAATATACTTTTCCTCTGGCTTAAGTCTGTTTAATTTTAACAACCAATTAATCACCTTATTTTCATAGTATTTTTGAGGAAAATATGTGAGATTTTCTCTCCCCAACTGATGTATTCCCAAACTTTCTGAGCCCCTCCCATGTTCCTCTTAGAGAAAAAAAAAAAATCATCATCTTCAAAGAATGAGCCTCTTGCAAGGCTGCAGACAAAACAGACTTGCAAATTTTGCTGACAGAGTGAGAATTAAGTATTTCCGACCTTCAGGCTGCCTGTCATGATAAGTCTAGCAATATTTTTTAAGCATCAGATATGTCCCATCAGAAATGTCCTTTGTTCTGTGAGAGATACTTCTATTATTCCCTTAAATTGATACCAAATATTGCATCGACTGAAAAGTAATTTTTTCATGCAAAACATTAATTACTTTAGGTTTCATATTGTCCTTCAGGTTCTTGACAGAGCATTGTTATACTGAGGGACTAATGTTTGTTTCCTTCTAGCTGACTAGAACATGAATTTAAAGTACCTTCTAGTTACATAACAGAGTGTTTTACTGCACTAGTACACATTTGTAAGAGTAGCAGTTAATTAAATGTCTGAAAGAGATTTTTTTTCCCTTATCTGTTCTGCATAAACCCTCTCCATCAGACAAGCACATTCTTTAAACAACTCTGTACTGGTGGAACCATTTATGCATTTTATCCATTTCAAGCAGTATAAAAGAGTTAGATATCCTTAAAAGCTTTAACATCAAGATTTTATCAATAAGTTCTATATTTGTTTTTAGCATTCTTTTACTCTTTGGATTGACTTTATCAATAAAGAATCTAGCATGATCCCAGATGCTTTTCACAAGCAGAAATATATTATAAAATTATTTGGAATAGCATACATAGGTGATATTATATTATATCACTTTATTATATTTTAAATGTTTGGGGTTTGTCCACTTGACTGCTGTGCCACACAGTGACTGCAAATTGAAGTGTCATAATTTTATTAGGGTTCGATTTTTGCCTATAATGTTTTCCTTTTCTTCTTGGGTTATTTTTTAATAAATGTCTCAGTATCTACCCTCTTCAGGGATAATGCAGACATAGGAATGCTACAGCTGAGTTTGAAACACAGAATCAAATTTAGGCCTTCAGCAGACAATAGTATGTTCCAGGTCAAGTCTGATCTAGATTTAAATCTTTTCTTGCAAGTCACAATGAGAACACTTTTCTTTAAAAATAGCAGACTTTTACTGAATGTGTTTCAAATAAACCACATTTCAGGTACAAGACAGTGAGAAATATTTATTCTCTTCTTTTTAAAGGCTTTCCAAATTCCAAGTGGAAGTCTAACTTTTCTTTAGAAAATATGATAAAAAACATAGGGGAACAAAAGAAAAAGGAGTGTGTGACTAAATAAAAAATAGAACTGCTTTGTCCCACTTTCCTATGTCCCCAGTGCAGTTATTTCATAAAATATGCACCTACCCAATCATCTATCCACTTTGGCCCTACCTCCCCAGTTCACTCTTGAGAGCACTGAGGAAGACAAAACATCAAAACTTTTAGAAAGGTTAAGAGGTATGATGGCTTCTGTGATTCAAAAACCACAGGTTCAGCAGAGTCGTAGATGGAAAATACATCAGCCCTAGAGAACTTTTCTTGTTTTCCCATTTTGGCTTTCAGACATCTATCTTTTTTCTTCCAAGAACTTCTCATATATAGGGTATGCCTCAAATGTCTCTGACTGGAAAAGAAATTATCCAGGCTCATTCAGCTTAGCACATAACAGCTGAAGAGTGAACCTGTTCAGAGGGATGTTTGCAAAGACAGCTTACTGCTGGATAACAAATTCCAAATGTTTCATATACCACGTTCTAAAGCAACCATAATGCTCCACAGATTGAGTGAAGTCCTTGTCTAGTCAGAGAAAACAATATTCAAATTTGTTATAACCATTTGCAAGAATATGACACACCTTTTGGTTGCAGTCTCATGCTGAGAAATCCAGTAAACAACATGGTGTCTTCCACCCAGCAAAGTGTTTCCACTTAGTTCAAAATTACTGATCAAAGTTCCAGCTTGAAAGAAGGACATGTCTCGTAGGTAAGCTTCTCACATAATGGAGCAGCATTCTTTGAATAAATGAATTTTTAAAAGTGTCAGTGGCATCTATCAGTCAGACAGGTTGGTTGGTTCAATATTCATAGGAACTTTTCAGTAATCCTTAAACTCCTTAAGCCTTCTGAATTTTCAGTAGGTCAGCTACTCCATTCAAATTTGCTGGCAGCACTGACTGACTCCTTTCTAGAAGGGGCTAAAGGAAGCAGCAATAAATCATGCCATTGGTAAGTCTTCAATTATTATCTTAAACATTGCATATTTTCACCTTTCCCTAAAACATGTAATGAATTAATAACTAAGTCTGGTAACCTTGCACACGGGATATTGGTCGCATTTTGACTTCTACACTAATTCACAGAACTAGTCTCAGATACATCTGTTTCACACCATAAATAAAAATAATTTAGGTTTACATTTACAATACACCAAAGAGTCTTGGTGTCAGTGTAAAAATAAAACCCCAGATTTTACTGAAAAATCTTAATATTTATGGGTTTTTTATAAATATTATGACTCTTCAGAAAGCCCTATGCCATCCTGCTGGAACCCAAATGATTTTATTATAAAATAGCTATTTGAATAGGTGAACATTAGAATAGAAAATACAAAGGCTTGAGTAGTTTATTTCTAATAGTGGTCCTGAAAGACATTGATGATTAAGATAGACTTGCATTGGAAAACTGTGTCTTGTTAAATATGTGCAACGGTTTATATTAGGAAGTCTGGTTTTAATTTGCTTATAATGTCTTCATAATTTAGTTATAGGTTTGACTTTCATGTGATGGAGTCCAAATTTGTCTGAGAACTTTAAGCATGAAAAAAACCCACACAGAAAATAACACGGTGGCAAATGTTGTGTTTTGTGTTATATTAAAAATTGAAACATAGCAGTTCTGATATTCACTTCATTTACAATTTAAAGCAGCCTATTCAAACTTGTCAAAGAGTTGTTTGACACTGCAGGTATGTGTGCTGGTTTTTCCTGTTCCAGCAGGCTTTTCAAATTAAGGAAAAGTACAGATCCCTGAGGACATGGGTTACTGTACAGGCAGGAGATTGCCTTCATGTCCCCACTTAACATAGTTTCTGTAGGCTCTTGCTGGCCATGACCCGTGAATTAAACCTGCTCCTAACCACTTTCTGCAAATGAATGTATGACACAGAAGTGCAGAACAGATGAGCAAAAACTTTTATATGATCAGACACTGTCCTTGAATGAATAAAAAAGATCAAACTTTTGTATCACTTCCTTGGCCATGGAAGGAGTCTCTCCCAGACACACAATTTCCATTCTGGCAGGACCTAAAGGAGGTTAACTGGCCAACAGAAAGAATCTGGGGTGTACAAGACTCTAAATGTTCTCAAAACACTTTTCTCACGCCTGGTTAAACCTCAAGTTAACCCAGAGAGTGTTTTAAAGGGGCTTAAATACTTTGAGACCACTGGGTGGAACGCATGAGAAGGCAACAAATTTCTCAGAAGGCTGAATCGCAAACTTTTACTTGCAAACTCTAGAGATGGAAGTTTTTGGCAAATTTTATATCAGCATCCAGTTAAAGCAAGGCACTTCACAAAGCACTGACTTAGCAGTCTATCTAACCCATCCAACTTGAAGTTATGCAGATTATGAGAAAAGAAAGTTAGGAGAAGAGAGAGAGAGAGGGAGGGGGGAAAAGGGAANGAAGGGAAGGGAAGGGAAGGGAAGGGAAGGGAAGGGAAGGGAAGGGAAGGGAAGGGAAGGGAAGGGAAGGGAAGGGAAGGGAAGGGAAGGGAAGGGAAGGGAAGGGAAGGGAAGGGAAGGGAAGGGAAGGGAAGGGAAGGGAAGGGAAGGGAAGGGAAGGGAAGGGAAGGGAAGGGAAGGGAAGGGAAGGGAAGGGAAGGGAAGGGAAGGGAAGGGAAGGGAAGGGAAGGGAAGGGAAGGGAAGGGAAGGGAAGGGAAGGGAAGGGAAGGGAAGGGAAGGGAAGGGAAGGGAAGGGAAGGGAAGGGAAGGGAAGGGAAGGGAAGGGAAGGGAAGGGAAGGGAAGGGAAGGGAAGGGAAGGGAAGGGAAGGGAAGGGAAGGGAAGGGAAGGGAAGGGAAGGGAAGGGAAGGGAAGGGAAGGGAAGTCTGGTTTGGATCCAAACACAATCCCAGCTCCTATAATGTCTGAGGCAGTAGGACATAACAAGGGTGCAAACCCATTTCATGGCCTTTTATTTGCTCTGGTCCTGCCCCCAGGTGGGGCTTTTGTTGTTCCAGTGGCTTGGTAGCCACTTTGGAGCTGGACCAGAGGCTCCAGTGGGTGGGGTGTGCAGCACTGCACTGCCCCACCTTCACTGAACTTGCCCTGCCCCTCTCCAACCACACACTTAATTATTTTTAGCCAGCAATCATTTCTCCAGTCCCATACACTCCTGTAGGGAAGTGATTTCTGCACAGTAAAAATCAGCAATTTCATACAGATTTCTAGACGTGTGATCATGTTTAAAGTATTTTGTAGCAGTGGATGCTAAGCAATTCCATCTTTCCAAAACCACTATTTCAATTTCCTAGCCCTAGGCAATTTGATGAAGAAAACTTTCCCTTTTCCTTCCTCCAGCTTCAAGCACTGCCTCTGAGGAAGACAGACTCCTGTCCTGCTGTTGGGACAAACTAGATTGTCAGCTAAAATTCCATGAAGCCACGGTCCCATTATTTTCCTCTCTTAAGAATCTTTTAAAACCTTTCTGCTTAACAATGACTTCATGCATAACACCACTGATATCAGTGTGGTGGTCTGGACATCCCTTACAATTCTAAGTAAATCTAAGAGACAAGTATGCAAGATATAGCCTCTGACATAAAACTCCAAAGAATTTCTAAGCATCCCTATATCTAAAGAAGTGAATCTCCTTTGTTTTTCTGAAACCTTAGATAAAGATGACTTTCAAAGTAGAAACACTGCACATTGTCAATGGAATGATGAAGAGCCTCATAAAGCAAAAAGAAAAAAAACCCACCTGAAAACATACACCACACTTCACTTGCTTTTTATCTCTTTGAGAGAGTTTTGGCTGACTGCAATTTGCTTTCTCCTCGTGTCCTGCAGGGGACAGCAGATTTGTAGATGAACTGATTAGGCAGACACAGATGCTTCTCTTGTTCCCCTCATTTTTCTCTGCCACCTCAAGTAAAGCAGAAGTCACTCTCAGTGGCAGTGTTGTCACTGCTGGCTGTGGCCCAAATGATTAATCCCTTTGCACAAGTCCCTTGTGTTTCTAACCCATCCCCATGGGACCTATTCAGACACACTTGTCTTCATTTGCAGTATTTTGCAGAACCAGAAGCATTAATCCTGAAATCTATAACGGTTTTTTTCATATTGCAGTAATAATTTTAAAAACTGGAGGTAAGAGAAAACTATTAATTCAGAAGGAGAAAAGAATAGTAGCTGTAACTGTCAGGAGACACAATTCCTTCTCCCATTTCAGAAAGTTAAAGTCACAATTGGGTTCTCTGGAATAGGATATAACAGAGAACACCTTTCAGAAAGCACATTTTCATTTTCTGTAGCCTGAGCAACCATACCTTTCAGTGCCAGGGGAACATAAAGTTTATTTGGAAGAAAGACGTGTAATGCAATTTGTTTTCACATTGCTTTCTGTCTTTAAGATCTAACTTACTTCTTCTGGCTCCTTGGACCAGACCATCAATCATTCTACATTCTGGAAAATATAAACATCTTTCAGGAGCTGCCTTTAGGGATGTATAAATGTCAATATCTCTCCAAATAACCTCCTGTAGTAGCAGCCAAACACTGTATTTGCTGTCAGATGCTGTTCTAGTTGCATTTGTTCATGATCCAATGTGGCTGAAGTAAACATGAAACATTTCATTTAAGTACCACGCATCCTTTAAGTCTTGAAGGAATATTTCTCCCAGCAGTTTCTGAGGTTCATTAGTACTAATTCCTTTGCCTCCATGATGGTTGGACGGTGTCTGAGACAATATTCATAGAGACTAATACTATCCTTCCTCAACTGAAAAAATGGATAAAGCTGTCTTCAGGCATTGTTCTATTAATCTATATATATATTGCCAGTTCTTCTATTCAGCCATAACTTTTTTTACCTCATAATCTCTTTTTGAGTCTGCCATTGTTTTTCCCCACATAGCACTTAGTTCTATACCCAGGAGTATTTGGAACAAGGATGGTCCTTTCACAGTTATCACCCATGCTTGCAATGGAAATATATTTACAATATGTACACATACATACTATTATCTTCACAAGTTCTGCCTGGAGGGTGATGGATCTACACACAATTGATTCAGGGGAAATTTTTACACTAGAGTGATCTTCAAACAAACTATCCAGGTCTTAAAAATAAAACAAACAAATCCCATTTACTGTACCTCTGCATCCTCTAATCTGGGGCCACAAGAAGAGAAGGCAGAACTTTTAAAGACAGCCTTCAGTGGTGTGTTGGGGTAAATCATTCACTGGGGATTGTATCTCTCAATCATTACAGAAATTACTCAGAATGCAAGTTATTCCCCAAAACAGGGAAGTAATTGCTTCTTCAGGTTTGCTTACTCTCTGTACCGGAGCAGCGAGCATTTTCTTCCATAAATATAGATGCTTGAAAATTGGATGTTCCCCTTTAATGATTATAGAAGCATGGAATACTTTGGATTGGAAGAGACCTTTAAGTGTCATCTAGTCCAACATCTCCTGAAATCATCAGCAACATCTTCAACTAGGAGAGCGACACATCTCAAGATAGGTCCCAGAGCAGGCTGCAGGAATTGTCAAGTAGAAATAATTATCTCTCTCCCGTAGCTACAAGCAGGTTAATTGGAGTCTAAATTAGGGCAGAATGAGACTGGATGATGATGATGTCTTTGTTCATTTCTGTGTATCCAGAAATGCTTTGACTTTACAAAAAGGGAGCAGCGAGCACATTCCTGCCCACAGGGACATGCAATCAAACTGCAGAATTAGTTTCAATAATCATCTGTAAGAATGCAACCAGCTTAGCTCTGTCACCCACTCAAAACTGCACAGAAAAAAACATCTGTGCAGATTCACAGAATGTTCTTAATTGCTATGAAAAATTTTCTGATAATCCCTCAATCAAATGAGGGACTATATATTATAAAATTGTAGCTCATTAATTAAACAAAACAAAATAAAACAAAGCAAAAAATAAACTGTCTCTGTTTGAAAATTTTAGTCAGGAATTGTACTTTACATCTGTAAATTGCATTTCTAATTTTTTTAAAGAAAAGTCTGTAATCTTCTCTATTTTTTTTTTTTAATCATTATTTTCTAGAAGATCTGGGAAAGAACTTGGTTTTTTCTGCTTGTTTATCACCTACAAAAATGTGCTGTCTGGCCTGTTTGTTAGTCTTTGCATATGCTTGTCCATCATCTTCAAGAAATATGAGTGATGCCACCCCCCAAACTCCCATTTCTGATGCCCCACTAAAGAAAATCTCTTAGTCATGTAATGAACTAACCAGTCATTACATAAAAACAATCCCTGCCATGTGCAGCCCTTTATGCACTAAATACTTATAAAATAATACTGCTTGCTTTGTTCTAACATCATTTTTGAGGTGCAAATGTTGCACCTCAGGTTACAATATTACTGAAAAGGTTAAGTGAGACTTATTTAAGTGAGGTAATTTTATATTGTCAGTATGGTTTCTTTTCAATGTTTGTGTCTTACCTCCAGAATTACCTCCAAATACTCTTTTATGAAACAACAATTCTGCTAATCATCTACATAACTTAAGCATTTTAAGAACAGACAGGCCAAGACTGAAGATATCAAATATAGCAGAAAAATTATTTCTAAAAAGTCTAGCTTTTCAGGGCTTCCAAATAAATCCTATCACAACTGATTAAAAAAACAAAAAAAGTTATTCAGAACTTCAGATCCTTTTAAATACAGAAAATATAAATTTTACCACCATATTGTTTACCTGTTTACCACCATATCTTATTGAGTGAAAAGAATTAAATTACTGCTATCTTTCCCTCTTTTCAGTAGTTAGGCTGTTAATAATGAAAAAAAATCCTATTTGCCACAGCAGTTTCTCAATGATGAACCCCTTGTTCATCTTTTGGGTAGACAATTCCCCTAACTGAAGGCTTAAAACCACATTTAAGATTTCAGAGACAGCAAGGATTCAGACTATGAAATATTCCACATCTGGTTTTGAGGGTTTTTTTTTTTCCCCAGCTTACCTGTTAGCTGTGATGAAGAAAATATGCAACCTACATTTAACTTTCTAATGCAAATTTTATGTGAACAAATTTGAATAATACAGAAATTGTCCAATCTTGTGAGATTCAGTGATGATCAATTACTCCCAGGAAGACAGTGTCCTCTGAGAGAGAGTCGCTGTTAGAACTGCACAGTAATACCATTTTTAAAGGTAGATGAAAAATATTCAAGCTCTGTTGGGCTCTATTTTAAATAAATTTATTCCCTTCACAGGAATAAGAGCCAGTTAAAAGTTATGAGTAAGAACAGGAAAACAGGTTTGAATTGATCCAATCCCCTTCTAGGCTTATTTTCTATATTTCATGTAGAAGTACAGAAATCTTAATTTAAAGTAAGTGGAAAGCACATGACTTAAATATTTTCCCTGTGGGAAAATGGCAACGTTTCTTGCTTTGCAAAGCACTTAGTATGAGCCTGTGTCTCCACTTAAAAAAAAAAAAAAAGCTGAATTTAAACACGTTCTTGAAGTTAAGTACTTTCTTGAGTGCTTCCCTGAATTGAAGCCAAAATGAAGCATGTAAAAAAACTAATAAGGAGGAAACAGAATTATTTGAAATCCATCTAGCATACATTCCTGGAGATTTTGTGAAGCCTCCATTTAATACCTATGTATTTCTGATATCAACATAGTAGCACCACAAAATAAACCTGTGAAAGCTAAGAAAATAAAAGTTTAAGTCATAAAGCCAGCACGTCAACAATAGCTTACTTCACACCCCAGAAACCCAAATCTAACTTTGCTGGGCTAGAAAAATCAGATTATAATGAGGAAAAAGTTTAATAAGAGTTTTCACAAAAGGCATTAGAAAGAGAGATTATACAGCGGTGATGTCATAACTAATGAAATTGAGCATTTCTCTTTTTTTCATGGAATGAGTCATCTAAGGAAAAAGCACACGTTAGTGATGGCTGATTTAGAGACCTGTATGTTAGTTTATGTAATCCTAGTTTTGTGGCATAATTCATAATTTTAAATACTCCTTTGTCAGCTAGAACATGTGCTGTCACTTGAAATTAGGCCTGTCCAATCTGAAAAGTTTGAAGCAGATGGAAGCAGCATCCATCTTCACCTGATTTCTGATACCAGTTTAAATGGAAGAATTTTTTCTTTCAAAGGAATATGCTGCCTTGATGCTGCCTCACAGCAGGCCAGACACTATGCTCCATAATTAAAGTTGTATAATTCTTTCATTTCCATCCCCATTGGTTTTTCTAATGCCTGACCTCTCATGGCAGAATTTCACAAATTCTATTTCTTCTGAAAATTGGAGCACATGTTAGAAAGGTATAACATCTGCTATTAGCCATAAAAGTTGGGGTGTGTTGTTGGACTTGGAAAGAGTACAGACACGCTTCTTCAAAAGCTGAGTTCAGCTTCCAATCTGAGGCTTAAGGTTGAATTTAGGAAGCCTGGTAGGATCTTTTAATGTTCCTCAGAAATCAAGAAACCTGTGTTTCTTGGTGTATAACATACAGTTAGTTCTTTCAACTCTTTATTCTGCATTACACTAGGAATTAAGAACACTCCAGTACAGATGGCCATATTCAAGGTACAACCCCACCCCCAAACATAGCACCTTTGAGATGGTGGTAGACATAATAGTGAGACAAAAAATCCAGAAGGAAAATGGTCAGCAGATTGTGAAATTTAGTATAACAAAAGGCAACAGAAAAGCCATGATATTTTTCTTCTTTCTAGGAGAATAAGAAAACATTCTGGACTCACTGTTTTTCCAAGTGCAGATCCAGGAACTCTGGTTGTACCTCTGCTGTACTGCTGATGGTCACGTGGCCTTAACCTTACCACAATCCTCTCTGAGTTAGGAAATACCTCTCTGATTTGAAAGAGATGCTATTTTTAACACAGATGCAAACATTTTCAGCTAAAACTGTTAGTTATGCTTGCACACTTTGGACTGCTGCATGAGGAGCCCTTTGGAGGCACAAGGCAGAGGGTACTGTCTGAGGCTCAGAGCCTGGCATCCAATGCCTTGGCTCACAGAGGGAAAGTCAACAGCATCCATGGCCATGTCTTCTTGAAAAATATATGGCTCAAAATACTCCACAAGGGGAAAAACTACTACATCAAGAACAAAAAAAAAAAACCCCACACTCCACAACTGTACCATTTTCCCACTCCTCAAAAGATACAAGGAAGTGTGGACTGCTTGGGTAAGCAAGCTACGGCTGAGACTGAGACCCTAAGGTTCTGCCTTACCACGGGGCTACAGGCACAGACACTAAATTAGTTTGTCTAATCTTGGTGAGATACCTTTGTGTGTAAAATTCAGTGTTACAATCAATCCCAGCAGCAATGCCTTTGCCTAGCTGAGAAAAGCTCATTTACTCCAGGAAACTACTGCTAAACATGACACGAAGCCCCAAGCATAAGGGAGCAGACTGCACTTTGACTTTAATAGATATCTACCCCATATTCAGAGGGAGAAAATACAGCTTTGACTACAGCATAGTTATGCCAATAATAAAAGATCACTCCATCCTCATAACAGTTTATAGTAGATGACAATACACCCTGGAGCAAATTTTGTCCTGTGTCTTCAAATTTACTGATACTGTACACTGTATTATAACACGTTCATGCATATAAATGGAGATTTATAAGGAAGAATAACACTTTACAATTATTTTAAACAACATAAGAAATACCTTCCTTGCCACATGCTTTCACCAAAATATTTATAGAAATTTTTCTTTCCACAAATGTAATCTTTTATCCACGTTTGGTGTAATCAAAAGAGCTTTAAGGACATGTCTCTCTCTCTGCAAATAAATTAGCTATCTTCTTGTGTAAGTCAGAGAAGTTATTAGCATGAAATAAATACAGTGCCATTCTCTTGATTTTTGGGAAAGCTGAGTTAATTAATTTAGAAAATCTACTTGCAAGATACAGTTACAGAAGCTGGGAAAAAACATGTTGAAAGCAATAGAAAAATACTTTTCTTGTGCTCCCTGAAGATATATCATCCCTCAAAAATAGGACAGGTTTCTGTAATGTATGCCACAAGGGCTTGGCCTTTTTGTAGTTTCTCATTCTGTAAGGGAATTTACAAGAGAAACAGGAATTGTCTTCAGTTTTCTTCCGTTTTTTTGATTTATGCCCTTTAATAGTCTTCCTTTGTTGCAAGAGAAGAGTGACCACTCCTGAGATCTACCCAGAGACCATCTCTCCACCCCTCCTCTTGGACTGTGTAGCCCTTCCTTCTCACCCTACTCCTGCAGGTAAAGCCAAGAAGTGAAGCAGGTGTTAGTGAGACAGAAAATCAAGAGGTTTTACAGACTCCATGGCTGAAAGAAGCTTTGCTTTACAGGAGTGTCTTCCTATTGTAAAGAAGCAAAGGTGCTCTTTGGAAGGAGCTTAGGCCTCCAAGAAAAGCTCAAGTGAAAAGTTGCATGGTGCAGCTCATGCTTTCTTATGGGTTTTGGTATCAGTATGTGTATATGAGTGAGTGTTTTGTATACCAGCAATTTTTCTGACTTCATGTCCCAGGTTGTGACATAAAAATATTTTGATATGCACATATTCATTATTTCTTTTCCTTATTGCCACTTTTCAGTTGATTTTGAAATAAAGCAAGCTGAGCAGAACCAAGATCGGCCTTAGCTCAGCATACTAAGAACTGCAATATTTCTTTTTCTCACCATATGTTACTTCAATCCAACAATAGATATTATAACTTAAGGAATCTTCCTCAATAAAAAAATTTAAATTGCCTCATGAAAACAGCTTCCACAGGTCTACCATGCTCTGCCTGAGAAAAATGATACAAAGTCATTGCAGCAAGTGTGCAACATAGTAAAAATTACTCCACACACCAAGTGCCTCTCTTTTAACTTAACCCCCAGTACAGATCAGCTGTATCAAGAGTGGTGGCAGGGTTGGAAAAGAGAGGAGGAATTTATTAAATAAATAAACTCTCTAAATATTGCTCATCTTTGGGAGCACTTGTAAAATTCCATGGACATCACAGGGAGAAGGTAGGTAGAGGAGAGACTCACATTCAGAAGTGAAAAGACAACGGAGTTTTCTTGGCCTTGTGGTGGAACAGGAGACAAAAAGTAAGAGCAGTTCCACTGAACTACTTGGAGAGTAAAAATATTCCTGTGCTTTAATATTTCCCCATTTCATTGTTTCCTCAGTAAGAGCTAAAGAGTAGTGTGTCAGGAAGGTATTCTATTTCTCTGGTTATTAAAAATACTACCTTAAAAATGATGGTAAGACAGAAAAGAAAGATAGACATGACTATGGCAATGAAGAGCATGGCTATAGCCAAACAACTTCAGCATCATTTTGACATAAAACAATAACAATCTTCCCTTAGTCATGAGGTCAACAATTAGTCATCCCTTGGTATAATTGTTAAAAAAGGAAACAATATTTTTACTTCAGCTTCAATTATTTTCAGAATGTATCATTATTTGCTGAGACTGTCAAGCATTTCATAGGGATTAAGAGAGATAAATGCATCCAGACCAAAACATATTTAAAGCATGGAGCTAAATAATTCAACATACTTGATTTGCAGGTGACTTACATAAATTTATTTAAATGAGTCTCAGAATGAAAAGATGTAGGAAAAAGTTAATTAATTTAACTTTTATAGATGTTGGACAGTATCAGAATGGGATTATGTCCTCATACAGAACTGTGATTATGTGAATATACATTGTCCTACATGCAGTGAGCTGGAATTTTCATGTTTTTTGGCCCCTGGACAAGCAGCAGAATGTATGAAATCAGGTGAAATAGATGTAGTAGAGGAAGAGAACAGATATGAATTTTGCAGTGCTTTTACTTTTAAATTGTGCAAGTCTTTGCTGTTAGGCATCCTAAATTCATTATTTCCACCCTATTCTAAAATTACTAATTGCTTACAGGTGTACATCTAGAATATCTCAGAAGGTATGCTTGCACGATTCACAGAGATGGCCCAAGGAGTTCATGTGAGGTTTAAGGATGATCTGGATTCAAACACTCACTGCAACCATTAGCCTGGTGTGTTTTTCGGATTCAGCCTAAACCTCTTTTTTTTTTTTTTTTTCAATCCACTACCACTTGGGCTGTATATTAAATCTGTTATAGGCCTGACAGAGTTTTTCAATGGGAACCACCTGTTTCACTTTTGGCAAAAGAATTTCTTAAGTCAGATTCTCCCTGAAGCACTCACGGTCCAAGACATCCCTAGATTGTCACCAAAGGACTCAGCCAGGATGGCTGCCAGCCACTTTTGGGGAAAAAAAAAAAGTGGTAATTTTTGAGCTAGTAAAAGAATGGCTAGGCTTTCTTCCTCTTAAAATATTTTATATATTTAATAAATATATAAATAGTGTAATATTTGCTTTCAATCATTCTCTCTGTATGAAGCAAACATTTACGTCAGCAGGGAATTTGAGAGGAAAGTGACAAACACCTCTGAGGAGAGAACAGAAGTGTACTTAAATTTATGTGCAAATATCTAACCACAGTTTTACAGACAATTCATAATGTCTAATCAGAACTTGGTGTATTAAAAGAAACAAAAGCTTTAAATCCTGCCATTTATCCATTTAAATTAAACATACAAGCCCTTCTGGGGCTTACAGAAATTAAAACCCTCACCTGAATTCATGTTACTGCAGCAAGGTTTGGGGGATTGGTTTTCAAGGAAATGGGATTGGCCATTGTTGTTTTAAATGCCAGCTCTGCTTGTCAAAGCACAGATGAAAACCAGAAAACAAAAAAGGTATGTAGTTATTCTCTCTATCACACTTTTTTAATTTAGTAATTTTGGATTTTTTCAGGCTTTGCTTCAAAACTATGGAAATACACTTACAAGCAGAGATAACACACTGAATTCCTGTAAGCAAAACAAGAGGTGAGTAATCATGCACCATGAATGCACTATGGTACTTCTTGGTTTAACTCTTTCCTCCACTCAAAGTGTGACAGCATCAAAAATATTTTCCTGTGGTTACAATATGGATTGATCAAAACACCCAGAACCTCACCCAGCTGCACAGGTTTAGAGACTGTAAAGTCACTGTTGTACAATTACACACTCCTCTCTTTGCTTACAGACTAAAGAGACCTATTACATCTCTTTCCCACAGTAAATGGACATTATATTACAATGCCAGGCTGATTATCCAGTCTGGCTCCTGGGTCTCTTTTTCACACATGGGGCCTCATCTTCCTCCCTGACAGGCTGGCCCTGAGCAAGATGAACAGATGCTGTCTGGATACTCAGGGAGGAAAGTGCTGAGCAGTTTCAGGAAAATTGTTTTGAAATCCATTTTCTGGAAAGGTTTTCTCTAGAAACTGCAGAAGCTGAACGTTTGTGAGAAAAAACCCCAAAATTACAGTGAAGGTGGATGAACAGAATTCATTGTAGCCTACTAATTGTGCAAGTATTTTGTCTACATCCACTCTGTCAATCATCATGCCATTTGAATAAAAACAAGCCAATTATATAAACTCCAAAGAAGGAAAACATGTTGGACAGTCTACACAAGCTGCAGGGGCTAATATTACACCATATTTTCATTTATGGTATGATATTCAATTCATATCCACAAACCTCCTTAGCCTCTGAAGTATGTAATTTAGTAGGATCAATGTGGGGTATTTCAATCCACGTGTATGACCATTTTGCCCTGCCAGGCAGCTGTTGGTTTAGACAACTTCCAGGTGCCAATAGCACAGGCTTTGCATGGTCACCAGTAGTACAAGCTGTGCTGCACAGTTTGCTTGTTTCTGTAACATTGCGGGTCCACAGCAAGAAAGATTCTCAAATACGTATTTGCATGACTTTCTGCTCTTGGATGAAGTTTCTAGGTTTATTGTTAATGATTTTAGGGGGGTATTAATGCTATTCATTAAAACTGAATGATGAGCTGATGATGAATGTGAACCAAGAAAACTGATCTGGCTGACCTCCCAGCCAAATGGCTTAGGGTTTTTATCTGCCCTTTCCTCTCTTCTGGAACCCAAAGTGTGGGTCTTTGCCCCAGTCCAAAGCACTAACGTGCTGGGAAATGAACTAAATTTGCACTGTGGCAAAATTTATGGTGGCACATCTCCCAATGAATCCCCCCTTGACAATATCCTCAGAGCTCTGCTAGAAAGGAGGCAGATAATCAAGGTCTTAGTGTAATTCCTGTACCTTCTACACCATCAAACTCCTGTGCAAAAAGACTTCTATACTTCTTTCATTGTAACCTGACATAATGCAGCAGAACTAATAGTTTTGGAAGTCCCTGTAATTATGATGGAGATTTGGATTGTAGCATCCAGAAGTCTTGAAGATTTCTGATTGTTAGGGAAATAGGAAGAGCATTATGTTGAGATTTTCTTATCCTCTAAAGTTATAAAGAAGCCCTGGACAAATTATAACTCTTCAAAGAAGAGGCTCGGACAATTGAATGAGAAGGGGGAAAGATAAATAAAAGAAGTTTTATCATTAGTGCTTTCTCTCTTGATCCCAGCAGAAGTTTACTTCCAGAGACATAAAAATGAACACATTATTAGATGAACAGTGAGGTTCACCTGTTAGTGGGCAACAGAGAGGCAGCCAGTGCAGCTGCTGTGCCAGCCCTTCCCCAGGTAGCATCCATCAGGAGAAAAAACCCAGGAGTTCAGCTTGCTGCAGCATCCCATGCTCCACAGACAGGCACAGCACTGTGCCTGACAGTGTGAAAGCCAGGTGGCCACCAATGAGATGGTCATCTTGGCCATCACAGGTTACCAGCCAACACAAATGAATTACTAGGTCTCCCAGTTCAAGAGAACCCATCATAAATTGGTGAGTGTTTTTGCTACATGGACTATTAGGGAACTAAGGAAAAACCTGCAGCAGGAAAGAGGAAGTAGTGCCTCATATCATTAGGTCCTGCAGTATATCAAGTGTTCTCTATTTGTGAAAGAGATTGATGCCCCTCATTTAATCAGCTCTCTTGAGAACTGCAATACTTTTGCTTTGTAGAATATCTCATAAGCTGCTCTCCCCAAGTAAAATGTTCCTGTTGATATTTCTCTGAAATGCATCAAAGAACAAACACACTACATCTCATTTTTACCGTGGTATAGTGTAAAGTCCTCACTCAGCTAAACTGCGGAAAACCAAAAGAAAACACAACATGAACCCCTCTTAGGCATGACTTCTTGCATAGACTGGTATTAGGATAATTAATCATAAAATGACAACAAAATAATTCACAAATTTTTTTACAGCAAAAGGTAATGTTTGTTTATTTGTATGAATTACATGGTAATACCAGCAGTAATTCCATTCTGCTTAGTAAAAATAGGCACCAGATTTTAAGTTTACAAAGCCAAATAATGAGTCACTTATCATCTCAGAGCTAGAAGCAAGATCAGTTGCCTTTTGCTGCCTGTTAGCTGCAGTCAAAACATTAATTCATGCAACTTAAATGTTTACAAACCCAGCAGCTGCACAATCAACCCTAAATCAGAACTTCTGAAAGCAATTTCTAAAGTATTTTTTTATTTTCCAAAAGACTGTTTCATTGCAGCCCTCTCTCACAGAGAGTAATTTTCATCCTTTAATGATTTCTAAGCATGAGGCAGTCCTTTTATGTCTGGAATTTGTCTCAATTACTGATCAGATCTCAAGCCTCACTAGGTCATCTCACCCTCTGTTTTCACTAATCAGTGAGAACAAAGCAAAAAATAAAACAAGGGATTTAATATTCTTGTCTGCATGCCCATAAAAATAGCAAACCATATCAGTATCTTTGTTATCCTAGTGTCAACTATGAGACAACCAGATTTTCTCTATTTCCCATCTTTACAGGGCCTGTTTAAGAGTGTGACTACTTCCTAAATGTCCATGGTAGGACTCATCTAACCACGATGGTACTGAGTACATTAGAAAATTGGGGCTATGAACTTTTCAGGTGTAGATAAAGCAGGGCTCTTAAGCGTGCACTTCCTGAAAATCTGAGAATTAAACAAAAGGATCCAATTAACTGAAAAAAAACCCACTTAAAATCTCTTCTATTACTCAGGTATCTGATACAGAAGATGACCAATACTGCTCTGAGTAATCTAAGTAATCTCTGTCATCTAAGGTTCCTGTTCTGGGGATTTGCTTTGCAGCAGTTCTAGTCTCTTCTGCTCACCTGACTTAACACAGTCACCATCCATTGCATTTTTCTGCAAAATTTGGCAATGCTGTCGTTACTGTGTCTTCCCTGCGTGGAGATAAGTTAGTATCAAAGGAATGACAATTTAAGAAATAATTGCAGGCAGATTTTTGCATGATGATTAAAAGCACATTGTTTGTCTTTATTTCTGTTTCAGCAGGGCTTTGAGTCCCAAGCAGAGGCCAGCAGCTGGCACAGGGCAGATGACCAGAAGGCTTGATGAGCCAGTGCACACACACAGTCCTCAGGCCCGTATGCCAGCGAAAGATGCTAAAGCTCTTGACTGACCTCAGTTGGAAGACACTCAATCACATCTAATGACCAACCTCTCTGAGGCAATCAGTCCATAATTTGTTTTTTGTCAAAATTACTTAGGTTGCTCTAAGCAGTCAAAACACAGCATGACTGCAAGTGAAGTCATTTGAATTGGACCAAGTTGAAGCAAGCACACAAGAATTGCTACTGGCAGGTGAGGTAATAGAGATTTCTGAAGAGAAAACCCAAGGAAATAAAAAAACAATAACATTGCCATGAGTTTTAATTTATATAATCAGTTGTACATAACCACAAATAATCACAAATTACCTTTAAAGTGTAGAGTATACAGGAGACTGAAGCTGTGACTGAGGTGACACCTTCACCTCAAAGCGTCACATAGATCAGAGCTTTCAAAGCAGCTAACCCTTTCTCAGCCACATTTTCAGCACCCATTAAATCAGAATTTCAGGGACTGGCACAACAGTTTGATACCTGAATTGCTCACTCACACAGCACAGAAAGGGCAGGAATTTTGGCCTGAAAATGCCTCACCAAATCCAGGATATACTCCTGGCTGTATATCAGGCTTCTGGTTGCTTGCAGAGAAATGGTGAAGGACATCCCTGTGAAGGGCTGGTGGCTGGACACTTGGTATAGCAATTATGTTCAAGAGGGGTTTTAAGTAACTGCAGCAGCCTCTGAACAGTCAGTCTGTCATATCAAATTAACTACAGAGTTTGTTTGGGCTTTGTGATGCTTGACAATGTTTGGTTTTTTATTCTACTTTAAAAAATAATATTTATAAAAGCCCCCATGCTGGCTCAGTTTCTCTTGTAACTCCTGATTGTCCTGTTGCTCTGACAACATAAGCCAGCTGCACTCTCTGATGGAGCACTGAGCAGCCAGAGCATTCCAAAGAACCTGATCCCAGGACTTGGTCTGCTCCCAGTAAGGTATTGTTCTCTATTTGCCAAGAGTAACTCAGCCATAAATACAGAACATAATAGTTCTGTGTATGCTGTGATACTTTTCAATCTTTGATCACATATGCACCAGGAAAACTATTCTCTTCACAATAATCATTGAACTCCATATGTCTGAATTGCCCCATCTGCCACATCGTAATGTGATTACTGAAGACCACTTGAACTTACTACAATGAACAAAGATTAAAAAGTCATAGCCAAAGTATTTTTCAGTTAGTGGGGTCAAGGATAACAAGGTTTCCATAGCCTGATTTTTGAAGCATAAAGATCTGGCAAACAGCTCTATGTATTCTTTGTCTCTTTGCATTTTTGCATTTACATATATCTATCTATATCTATGTCTCTATGTGGATTTAAGAATGTAATTCCACAGAGCAACTTCGAAAATCCTGCCATGGGACAGCCCTATGTCTTCAACAGCAACACAGGGTTGTTTGACCTGAGTTCTGAATCAGCCTTACAGTGGCATGACCTCTTGCTCAACCCTCACTGTTTAGATCATGCTTAGTAATTCAAGGAAAGGTAAACTCACAAGCTGAGGAGATCTTGTAAAACACTTGAAACAAACTGCTTCAACATTTTCTGCTACAAAGCAAAAGCCAAGTAAATATTTAAAGATCTGAAACAGAGAAACTCACAGCCTGCTGGGAGAACCAGCACGCTCCAGTGTGGTTTTGCTTCCAGCCATACAGTGGTTTGTCCATGGAGCATCTGGATCCAGCCCCAGCTCTGCACAGAAAAGACATAAATTGTGAAGGCGCCCAAGCATAACTGAAAGCAGTGAGATTTGCTTGCACTGTTTTCACATTAAATAAACTCTGCTTTTAAACCCAGCAGCTAAGTTTGGGGACACTTACCATTTGAACATTACCAGATGGGAAGCAGCACATTCATGCATTCTAGCAGGCAAGTCTTTCATAGCTCAGGGGTCTCTTGATATTGTGGGCATGCCTCCAGAGAGTTTCTGATAAGTTCCTACTCAAAAGAATTATTTCTTTACCATTTTTTGCTGAGGATACCAGACCACATTAATACCCACATCTCTTCCTCTACTAGACCCTGGCACACACAAAACAATCAGGGTCATAGATCTTTTTTTGCCTACAGAAATAAGACTCTTGAATCCTACCCAGATCCAGCACAGCACGTCTCTGAGTCAAATTAACACTCCACAGCAAACAGTGCCTGAGACATCTGGCCATCTGGCCACTATGACCAGCAAGTGCAATTAGCTCCTTTTTTTCTCATTTATCCTCTCTGAAGACCGTCAGCATATTCATAGAGGAGGTGAGTGAGAGTTCCTGCATTCCAAGAGTCTTTCTAGATCCTACCTCTGTTATACCTACTGCAAATCTACAGAGGAAGGAATTATTTTCACAATTAATATTACTGTGAAAATCAAGCAGAAATAAAGGAAGAAAATTAAAATATGAATTATAACAATTGCCAATAAAAAACTAAGAAAATATGTCTACTTTCTCTGAAGAATCCCATTTCTTTACCTTAAAGCTGCCTGGCACATTTTCCCCGATATCAGGCACACTTTTCAACAAAACACTGAATATTTCTTCTTGCTGCCAACCTTACTCCAGTGATCTGGACTCAGAATCACAGACATTTGATCAAATATATTTTGTTGTATTGAATACATTTTGTATCACTTAGTAACACAAAATTCTTGTAAGTTTTCTCCCTTAATTATATGTACCCAACACTTATCCCAATCACCTCATCAAGTTTCAATAACTGAACTGAAATAAGTTTCATGTCCCAGTCTTTGTGCATCTTAGGAAGATACATCATGCTTGGTCTTTCATGGTGTCAGAAAGAGCATAGCTGGGATTCTCATTGAGTTTGCTCAAATGCGCCCAGATTTGGTATTTGTACAGATGTCTCTGGTCACCTTTCCTCTAGGTCATCATGTAAAAGATTGCTTGTAGATGCACAAGAAAGGCAATCCAGAGNGCTGTATATCAGGCTTCTGGTTGCTTGCAGAGAAATGGTGAAGGACATCCCTGTGAAGGGCTGGTGGCTGGACACTTGGTATAGCAATTATGTTCAAGAGGGGTTTTAAGTAACTGCAGCAGCCTCTGAACAGTCAGTCTGTCATATCAAATTAACTACAGAGTTTGTTTGGGCTTTGTGATGCTTGACAATGTTTGGTTTTTTATTCTACTTTAAAAAATAATATTTATAAAAGCCCCCATGCTGGCTCAGTTTCTCTTGTAACTCCTGATTGTCCTGTTGCTCTGACAACATAAGCCAGCTGCACTCTCTGATGGAGCACTGAGCAGCCAGAGCATTCCAAAGAACCTGATCCCAGGACTTGGTCTGCTCCCAGTAAGGTATTGTTCTCTATTTGCCAAGAGTAACTCAGCCATAAATACAGAACATAATAGTTCTGTGTATGCTGTGATACTTTTCAATCTTTGATCACATATGCACCAGGAAAACTATTCTCTTCACAATAATCATTGAACTCCATATGTCTGAATTGCCCCATCTGCCACATCGTAATGTGATTACTGAAGACCACTTGAACTTACTACAATGAACAAAGATTAAAAAGTCATAGCCAAAGTATTTTTCAGTTAGTGGGGTCAAGGATAACAAGGTTTCCATAGCCTGATTTTTGAAGCATAAAGATCTGGCAAACAGCTCTATGTATTCTTTGTCTCTTTGCATTTTTGCATTTACATATATCTATCTATATCTATGTCTCTATGTGGATTTAAGAATGTAATTCCACAGAGCAACTTCGAAAATCCTGCCATGGGACAGCCCTATGTCTTCAACAGCAACACAGGGTTGTTTGACCTGAGTTCTGAATCAGCCTTACAGTGGCATGACCTCTTGCTCAACCCTCACTGTTTAGATCATGCTTAGTAATTCAAGGAAAGGTAAACTCACAAGCTGAGGAGATCTTGTAAAACACTTGAAACAAACTGCTTCAACATTTTCTGCTACAAAGCAAAAGCCAAGTAAATATTTAAAGATCTGAAACAGAGAAACTCACAGCCTGCTGGGAGAACCAGCACGCTCCAGTGTGGTTTTGCTTCCAGCCATACAGTGGTTTGTCCATGGAGCATCTGGATCCAGCCCCAGCTCTGCACAGAAAAGACATAAATTGTGAAGGCGCCCAAGCATAACTGAAAGCAGTGAGATTTGCTTGCACTGTTTTCACATTAAATAAACTCTGCTTTTAAACCCAGCAGCTAAGTTTGGGGACACTTACCATTTGAACATTACCAGATGGGAAGCAGCACATTCATGCATTCTAGCAGGCAAGTCTTTCATAGCTCAGGGGTCTCTTGATATTGTGGGCATGCCTCCAGAGAGTTTCTGATAAGTTCCTACTCAAAAGAATTATTTCTTTACCATTTTTTGCTGAGGATACCAGACCACATTAATACCCACATCTCTTCCTCTACTAGACCCTGGCACACACAAAACAATCAGGGTCATAGATCTTTTTTTGCCTACAGAAATAAGACTCTTGAATCCTACCCAGATCCAGCACAGCACGTCTCTGAGTCAAATTAACACTCCACAGCAAACAGTGCCTGAGACATCTGGCCATCTGGCCACTATGACCAGCAAGTGCAATTAGCTCCTTTTTTTCTCATTTATCCTCTCTGAAGACCGTCAGCATATTCATAGAGGAGGTGAGTGAGAGTTCCTGCATTCCAAGAGTCTTTCTAGATCCTACCTCTGTTATACCTACTGCAAATCTACAGAGGAAGGAATTATTTTCACAATTAATATTACTGTGAAAATCAAGCAGAAATAAAGGAAGAAAATTAAAATATGAATTATAACAATTGCCAATAAAAAACTAAGAAAATATGTCTACTTTCTCTGAAGAATCCCATTTCTTTACCTTAAAGCTGCCTGGCACATTTTCCCCAATATCAGGCACACTTTTCAACAAAACACTGAATATTTCTTCTTGCTGCCAACCTTACTCCAGTGATCTGGACTCAGAATCACACACATTTGATCACCTCATCAAGTTTCAATAACTGAACTGAACTAAGTTTCATGTCCCAGTCTTTGTGCATCTTAGGAAGATACATCATGCTTGGTCTTTCATGGTGTCAGAAAGAGCATAGCTGGGATTCTCATTGAGTTTGCTCAAATGCGCCCAGATTTGGTATTTGTACAGATGTCTCTGGTCACCTTTCCTCTAGGTCATCGTGTAAAAGATTGCTTGCAGATGCACAAGAAAGGCAATCCAGAGTACAGGGCGTCTTCAAAAATCTTTAAGTATTTGCATTCCTGAGACAGACAGGCTAGAAGTGCCAGTTGGGGTGGGATTCTCATGAAGAGGATAAAATATGGCCTATGCAAGAAGTTTGATTTTCAGAGAACAAGCAAAAATCTTACATAAAGACTACAATTACCCCGATTATTTGCAATTAATCACAGAGTGTTGCAATACTGTTTCTGCTCACAGAAATTGAATCCCAAACCAGTCAAATTATTGGACACAGTTCACCAGATTAAGACCATACAGTCCTTACTTGTGGGTGCTTTAGATTGTTCTCCAGTTAAAACTCTTTTACATCCAGCATTCAATAGTGAGATTTAGTGATAGGTTATATCTCAGTTATTTTTTTGATAAAGGCAAAATAATAGACCTCTTATTGAGCCATTCAACACAGCTCCTGTGTGGTCTTGCATTAGGAAGAACAGATTGCTACAGTGGCATCTTGATCTGTTATACAGTATTCCCAGAAAACAAGACGTTCAGACAAGTTTACTCCTCCTAAAATGTTGCAGATAAATCCAAAATTTCAAATGTCTATGAAGAAAATGCAATCCAGACAAGGGAAAACAGTTCTTCACAACCTTTCACTAAATGAGGTGGGGCAGCCTTTGTGAAAATGTTATTCAATACAAAAAACTTATACCTTCAAAACCTTTTTATTTTATTATTTATGTTTTGCGTAACCTTTCTTTTGTCATTAAACACTGCAAAAAAAAAAAAAAAAGCCTTTAAGAGAGACAGCCCAAGCATGAGCTGGTATATATCTGACTGTCTCCAGAGATATCTGCTTTCCTGAGCTCCTGACACCTGTGCAAATTTTCAACATGCATTTGTCAGAAAAAAAAAAAAAAAATCCAGACACAATACAATCTTCAAGAAATGCACTGGCATCTATTTAATCTGAAGTTATTTTGCCCATGATGTGTTTTCACAGACATGCATACAGAAGATATTTTGCCATATTGCCCTAAGACTAAAATAAATCTGAGCTGCTCTTCCTAATTTNCTATGTGGATTTAAGAATGTAATTCCACAGAGCAACTTCGAAAATCCTGCCATGGGACAGCCCTATGTCTTCAACAGCAACACAGGGTTGTTTGACCTGAGTTCTGAATCAGCCTTACAGTGGCATGACCTCTTGCTCAACCCTCACTGTTTAGATCATGCTTAGTAATTCAAGGAAAGGTAAACTCACAAGCTGAGGAGATCTTGTAAAACACTTGAAACAAACTGCTTCAACATTTTCTGCTACAAAGCAAAAGCCAAGTAAATATTTAAAGATCTGAAACAGAGAAACTCACAGCCTGCTGGGAGAACCAGCACGCTCCAGTGTGGTTTTGCTTCCAGCCATACAGTGGTTTGTCCATGGAGCATCTGGATCCAGCCCCAGCTCTGCACAGAAAAGACATAAATTGTGAAGGCGCCCAAGCATAACTGAAAGCAGTGAGATTTGCTTGCACTGTTTTCACATTAAATAAACTCTGCTTTTAAACCCAGCAGCTAAGTTTGGGGACACTTACCATTTGAACATTACCAGATGGGAAGCAGCACATTCATGCATTCTAGCAGGCAAGTCTTTCATAGCTCAGGGGTCTCTTGATATTGTGGGCATGCCTCCAGAGAGTTTCTGATAAGTTCCTACTCAAAAGAATTATTTCTTTACCATTTTTTGCTGAGGATACCAGACCACATTAATACCCACATCTCTTCCTCTACTAGACCCTGGCACACACAAAACAATCAGGGTCATAGATCTTTTTTTGCCTACAGAAATAAGACTCTTGAATCCTACCCAGATCCAGCACAGCACGTCTCTGAGTCAAATTAACACTCCACAGCAAACAGTGCCTGAGACATCTGGCCATCTGGCCACTATGACCAGCAAGTGCAATTAGCTCCTTTTTTTCTCATTTATCCTCTCTGAAGACCGTCAGCATATTCATAGAGGAGGTGAGTGAGAGTTCCTGCATTCCAAGAGTCTTTCTAGATCCTACCTCTGTTATACCTACTGCAAATCTACAGAGGAAGGAATTATTTTCACAATTAATATTACTGTGAAAATCAAGCAGAAATAAAGGAAGAAAATTAAAATATGAATTATAACAATTGCCAATAAAAAACTAAGAAAATATGTCTACTTTCTCTGAAGAATCCCATTTCTTTACCTTAAAGCTGCCTGGCACATTTTCCCCAATATCAGGCACACTTTTCAACAAAACACTGAATATTTCTTCTTGCTGCCAACCTTACTCCAGTGATCTGGACTCAGAATCACACACATTTGATCACCTCATCAAGTTTCAATAACTGAACTGAACTAAGTTTCATGTCCCAGTCTTTGTGCATCTTAGGAAGATACATCATGCTTGGTCTTTCATGGTGTCAGAAAGAGCATAGCTGGGATTCTCATTGAGTTTGCTCAAATGCGCCCAGATTTGGTATTTGTACAGATGTCTCTGGTCACCTTTCCTCTAGGTCATCATGTAAAAGATTGCTTGTAGATGCACAAGAAAGGCAATCCAGAGTTCAAGGTGTCTTCAAAAATCTTTAAGTATTTGCATTCCTGAGACAGACAGGCTAGAAGTGCCAGTTGGGGTGGGATTCTCATGAAGAGGATAAAATATGGCCTATGCAAGAAGTTTGATTTTCAGAGAACAAGCAAAAATCTTACATAAAGACTACAATTACCCCGATTATTTGCAATTAATCACAGAGTGTTGCAATACTGTTTCTGCTCACAGAAATTGAATCCCAAACCAGTCAAATTATTGGACACAGTTCACCAGATTAAGACCATACAGTCCTTACTTGTGGGTGCTTTAGATTGTTCTCCAGTTAAAACTCTTTTACATCCAGCATTCAATAGTGAGATTTAGTGATAGGTTATATCTCAGTTATTTTTTTGATAAAGGCAAAATAATAGACCTCTTATTGAGCCATTCAACACAGCTCCTGTGTGGTCTTGCATTAGGAAGAACAGATTGCTACAGTGGCATCTTGATCTGTTATACAGTATTCCCAGAAAACAAGACGTTCAGACAAGTTTACTTCTCCTAAAAAGTTGCAGATAAATCCAAAATTTCAAATGTCTATGAAGAAAATGCAATCCAGACAAGGGAAAACAGTTCTTCACAACCTTTCACTAAATGAGGTGGGGCAGCCTTTGTGAAAATGTTATTCAATACAAAAAACTTATACCTTCAAAACCTTTTTATTTTATTATTTATGTTTTGCGTAACCTTTCTTTTGTCATTAAACACTGCAAAAAAAAAAAAAAAGCCTTTAAGAGAGACAGCCCAAGCATGAGCTGGTATATATCTGACTGTCTCCAGAGATATCTGCTTTCCTGAGCTCCTGACACCTGTGCAAATTTTCAACATGCATTTGTCAGAAAAAAAAAAAAAAAATCCAGACACAATACAATCTTCAAGAAATGCACTGGCATCTATTTAATCTGAAGTTATTTTGCCCATGATGTGTTTTCATAGTCATGCATACAGAAGATATTTTGCCATATTGCCCTAAGACTGAAATAAATCCGAGCTGCTCTTCCTAATTTATATGATTAGCCATTGGCATTCAGTAAAATTTAGTTGTTTAACCTGTCTGAAAAATGAGGAAGCATTTTCTAATCACACTTGACTTTATGAACATAGTTCCTAAATGTGCTGTATTTATGCCAAAGTTTATTCTATCATGTACTTTCTCAGCTTTTCCAAAAACTGGCTTGAGTTTCTGACAAAAACCCAATTGTGAAAGTTATAAAAAAAGAAAACAAAATAAACATTATTTCTCTTTTTTTGCAGTATCTTTCAATGTTTTTGGCAGGTTAGGGTAGTAGAATTAGGGTCTCTTCACTTTTTACTGCTTGTTTCTGGCATGCTTGTTTTAATACTTTGTGATGGTCTTTTCATCAGATAGAAAACAGTTCTAAGATCAGCAGAAAAAATAGTAAAAGAATCAATAAAAATCTGAACATAATCTCTCTTCATTGTGCCATAAAATAGCCAATTCTTTTTTTCCTTGTTCTGTCACTATTTTCTCTTCAAGTGTTTATGAAACCTTTGTCTAGCTTTCTAAAAATGCTTTTTAAAATGAGTAAGAAGAAAGTGAATTTTTACTACGAAACACCCTTTTTGTAGGACAGTTCAAAACAGTAGAAATGTGAATTATCGTGTCATGGTATATTCTCTGGGAATTAGTTATTGTCAAGTACTAACACCTGTGCAGCTTCCACAGTTCATTGCGTTGTGCATTGGTCTGTCTCTGTACAAAACTGTCACACAAAGAATTACTAAGCAAAAGGAAATGAATGTAACTTCTAATAGAAAGGCTGCCTTCTAGTTTAAATGTTCTCCTTTGATGTAATTTTGTTTTTCACTTGCTTTGCCCACCGCTGTATCAAAGTAAATAATGCAATTCTGTTCTGAAGCTCGGAAGCTCATAGAGGCCAGACTCTTTGCTCAAATAAATGGTTCTGCTAAACTGCTCATCCATTAAAGAAATGCCATGAAGCTTTTTGTTTGCTGTAGATTTTAACAATATCATTGTACAAATCTTGTTGGCTCAAAGGCAATTATTTGATAGGCTAATTTTGGCCAGTCCAAATGATACTGTAATTTAAATGTAGCCCAGTTTTTACACTAGGATGCAAATTCTGTAAAGCCTTGCAAGTGCTGCCCAGCTCACAAAGAGGGGAAGGTAAAATTCTACAGTGTAGAGTATGACAAGCTACCATGGTAACACAGGGCAAAAACCTGCAAAAAACTGATATTCATATCTTGAATATCTAAGATCCAATTATGAAAAAATGTAAGGGCATTTTTAGTACCTCATATTTTTAAATTCAGTTATTTATCATATTTTCATTTTAATTTTAAAATTTCAGGTGGAATCAAATACCTAAACTTTCAATATTGGTAATTATACACCAAATAATTAAGGTGAAGCTTGGAGAAGGTCCATATAGGTTGAATATTTGGCTAATTCTACCTGATGGTAAGATCTCTAAATCTGTGGAAATTCTCTGAATCTGTGGAATATTTTTCCAGTGTGAAATGAATCCAGGTCTGCCTTATGGCATATTTTAAATAAACAATATAGCACCAAGTCTATTCTGAAGCTTTCCAAATAGTGAATTGCTGAATATATAGCTCATGAAAAAAGTGCTTGGCTGAGATTTATGTTGGCTAATCTTTTTTATAGTCTTGTTTTTTTACAGTGGACATATCATAAAAAAATTACTTCAGCCTGTATCCAAGATTCAGTTTCTGATTACAGGGGTTTTTATATTCACAGAAGGAAAAAGAAAAAGTAATTATCCCAAATAAATAATAGTTATGGCATTTGAAGTTTGTATTTACCAAAACAGGAATATTCTTTCTGCTCATTTTGGGCAGTTCTTTGTAATTACAGAAAGTTCCAATCATTTTCCTGGCGAACAGTATAGCTGGTTGCACGTCTTAAAAGGGAGAATTTGGGGGTTTAAGGGCTACATATTACAACAAAATGCTCCCAATTACTTTTGCTCCTGTGTATGAAGAAACAGCATGATTTACAGATGATGATGCATCTGGTGGATTTACACTGAAAAAAACCAGCAGAATGTTCCCTTAAAGCAATCTCTGAGCTGTAGATATAGAGGTAGGACTCAGTAATTACATTTAATTTAATTCAGACTGGTTTATGAGTCAATTACAAGCCCAGCAATGAGAAATTGAGGAGACATGAAAGAAAATAATTCCACAAATCTGTGGCTTTTTCTCTGATTATGGAGCATGGGGGATAAAAGTACTAAACTGATATAAATTATCATAACTTCATTGAAATTAATGGTCTTATGCTCATTGCATTATTTGAGACTGAAGAAGCTGGCAATGCATTGGAAGCAGCTAAGATGGAGAAAAAGTATAATTTTATTAATATGTTTTCAACACATAAATCAGAATGTTCCTCCTTGGTTGTCTGGAACACAAATCAAGTAACTGAAACATGTAGGGGTGTTACTGAGAACAAATTAAACAAGGTTCATTTTCTTGACAGTTTAAATATAATTGTTCCAGTTTATAGAGGCAAGAAAATGTTTGCCATAATCTCAGTTCCTGCAGTGCCTGTGACTCTGTTAATACTCAGCATTCACTGGGATGGCTCTGCTTGTTTCAACATTTAGTGAGTGTTTAGTTGAGCCATTTCTATGGCACTGTGTGGTTACACAGAACATACTGAAATGCACTTCCTATAGGCTTCTAACAAGGAGAGTGCACAGCTGAGCAGTGATTGTAGCCAACAGGAGTCTGGTACCCAAGGGGTGAGTTCTTAATTCAGATGCTGGCTCAGATTTGCCATTTCTGAAATGCCTTCTCAGAGTTGTCCCAAAGGAGAGATCTGAGGGAAGTCCTGCATATTGCAGGGAATATTCATTACCAGTCTAATTGTTGATACTGAAAACTTTATTTTTTGCCCTTCTGTGGATGAGCCTAAAGAAATGCTCATTTAGCCCCATCATTTAGCCAGCAATGGCTTCTCCAGAGGAATACAGTCTCCTTTACCCTGTACAAGAGTAAGAAGTATAAATAAACACATATTTCAGCAGACATTCTACTATCCCTTTAAGATAACTACAGCTCAGACTACATGCCAACCTAACATCAACCAAATTTCAAATTTCCAGTCCAGGAGATCTGTATTTCAACACTTGCTCTTTACATAGACAGGACACAATGAAAAATTTCAATACTTTTGTTTCAAATATGCTGAAAAGTTTCATTTCAAAAGTACTGAGTAAAAGAAAGCTTCCAATTCAGTCTAGAACAGATGGACAGGATTTCATTTTAAGTATATTAAATTGCAGGAGACGAAGTGCAAGCCACCTCATCAAACTTCCTCTCCATTTTTATGCTCATCTCAGAGCATATAGCACAACATTGTTCAGGGGGGAATTCTTCATTATGTTCTGGGCTATATAGTCCCCTGAGCAGTTCAGCTCACAGGGAAGAATGCAAACAACACCCTGGGAATTGCTAGGAAATACCATTTAATTTAAGCATTTCCAATTAGCTAACCAATTCAAAGTTGCTGGAACTGGGTTGAAACGAAACAGTTTTTTTTCAATTAAAGGCCTAGACTTTAGCAAAACAGTAGTTTCATTTTCTGTCTTTATTTTTAAGTGAAAGAGGAACAATTTTTACTTTCTTCCTAACTTTTGGACGTCCAATTCCATTATGGGGAGTAGAACCCTGCTATGCATTTAAAGAATAACATATTTCAAAATTTCTGTTTATTTTGCCATTTGACATCTTAAAAAGTGCAGTGAAAAAGCAATGCAAGTCAGGCATTCAACTTCATACAGAAGTGTTTGTGCAAACAACGTCCTAGAAAAATTTGGGCTCTGTGATAAAGAGCTCATTCACTTTCATTAACCATATTTTTAGAGTACAATTCTATTTCTTTCACCATTTTAGTGACTATTGTTATATTGTCTCTGAACATACCAGTCATTTCCTGAGTTGTAAACAAAAACAAAGGAAGGCTTAAATCTCAGGGCACCTACTCCAGTCAGCGAGAGGTCTACAAAACAACTGGTCAGTCCCCAGACTCCAAGCTGCACTTGAAAGCTTTGACTGCTCTAGGTAGGGGCTTTTTTGACTAGATAAAAAGCAACAGTTTTTGGTTTGGGGTTTTTTTTTTCTTTTGGGTGGGGGGGGAGGGTTTGTTGTTGTTGTTGTTGTTTCATGAAAATTTCTCCTGTATTGTCCATTACCATCTCTGGGGCACGTGTCTGTACCCCTCTGTTTAGATACAGAAATCTTGGTGTCATGTTTGTTCATCATCAAAACACGTTACTGTTGTGGTTTTTGAGTCTCCCATCTCACCAGGTTCAGCAAATCCTTCCCACTTGGGAAAACTAAAATTACAGGAATTTTCTAGCACTTCCCATGGAACATTATTGAGCTTGAAGAGGTAAAGGTATTTTCCACTCCATTCTGACAGGCAGAAGCGCTATATATACTTTCATTGGTAAATGCATTTAAATTAATATGAAGCATCCAGCTCTATCTCAAGAAACATTCACAGTGTGTAATAAACAATTACTTGCTCCTGAATCAGACAATTCACCTTACAAATTTAGCTTTCTGTGAGAATGAAAAATTAGGACTATGTGCCAGTTTTCAGAATGAGTCAGAAGGAAAGTAGATATCTCAAAACACCTTATGCAACTTAAAAACACATTAAATAAAAACTTGGGTTTCTAGACCAGACCTGTCTTTTCACAATACTGGTCCTCTGCTAGATCTAGCTTTAACAGATGAAATTTGGAAGGAGAATGTAATTTTTTTTGCCACCCTAGAACAGAAATTATAAGATGCATAGTAATCCTTTAATCATTTAGTCACTGCTATTTGTGATCTTGAAGCTCTCCAAATTATGTATGGATTTGATAGCCCTGTTTCAGCTGGAGACATTTCAATAAAACTTAATCTTCACCTGTTAACAACAAAACTACATTTGTGGCCCCGGTCTTTTAACTTCCTCTGGTACAAATTCTTACTCTCTATCATTTCTTGCCTACAGTAATATAAATGTGTTACTTTAAAGAACTTTTTCGTTTAACAAAGGTTATTTTTTGTGAAATCGCTAAAAATACTTCTACATTTTAATTATTTCTAGCTTATCTCTAGAAATGCATTGCCAGGTAGTTGAGACAGTTACAACAGTTAATTTTATACTGAAAAAAACCCATTTTTTTTCCTATTTCACTTTTCAATTTTTCACATTTGAGAGAAGAAAATAACAGAAGTTTTCTCCAAATCCCGCATGCTTCTGAAAATAAACAATTTTGGATGGCATTTCAAATTAAAAAAGAAGTTACAAAACTGATGAACATTTTTGCAGTTATTGCCAGCATTTTTAGTAGAAAAATGATAAGAGAGAATTTTTGCACAGATTCAGTATTTTTGTCTCTATTTAGATTACAGTGGGCATAGAATAATAATAAATCAAAGTGATAAAAGGACAAAAGTAGGTCACAGCAATGAAATGAGGACAACTTAAGAAGTACATGACAATTTTTAAAATGGCCCTGAATTAAAATTTGGGTTTCTATTACTCTATTGAACATATTTGCCCATGTTTAATTAACAGTAAAATGCAATCTGACAGCTTTGCATTATAAAAATTTATTGATTCATACCTACACCATTGATTGTCTACTGACTGAGCTGTATTCCTCAGCTTCTAAGGGGACATGCCTAGTCAAGTTATCGGGACTAATGTATGGATACTGTTATTTCCCCAAGGTGATACCATTATGGCAAATTAACACAATTGTGTTACCATTATGATAAATTAATATATTTATGAAAATAACTCTGTAAGTTCCACAAGAGAAAACACATTCCTATATTGAATGTCTTCTCAACCTCCTGAATATCTTTGGCAGTAAGGCAGCAGCAGATGTGCTTTCCTGTGTGACTAGCTTCTCAATTATTTCAAAAAGATAAATAAAACCAGCTCCATTGGCTCTGGGCTCCAAATACACCTTCCTGAGCATCAGGGAAGCTTGCTGTGGTTTAAATCACCCTGCATCTCACTTTAGGTTCTGCCCAATATAAAACCAGCAGATCAGAGTCCATTAGTAGGAAAAATTACAATACTATAAAATATATTAGGGCAAAACACAGTAGGAGGAGCTGGGATGGTCATAGGTGGATTTGTTATGGCTGGAAAGGGCATGGGTGTAACAGAAAGCGGCATGTGAAGGAGGCCATGCAAACTGCAGGTTCCTCCTTATTGTGAATAATCACCACAATTTCTGCCTTCCAACAATGAAGGGACAGACAGAGCCAAGGGCTCCCACCTTCTCCAACCACCAACAACCTATCCCCAGCCCTGCCTCAGATACCCCTTCCTGAAAGAGCTCCAAACTAAGAGCTTCAAAAGCCACGTCAGACACTTGTCCCTATCCCCTCTCTGATCCCTTCCTGTGGGTTTATTCTGTACTTAGTCTTAAGCATATATTTGATAATGTACAGAACACTGAATTTGTTACAAAAGAATTGCAAAGGCTTATTATACTTCCCTGTCTTTCACACTTTTGAAAAATTGGGTGCCCATCTGCTTGTAAGAATGGCTCAAGAATTTCAAATGTATCAAATGTTCCTTATATACCTTACTGTCTATTGTCACACAGATAGAACCTTTCATGAGATGGCCACAAAGTACTTCCTGACAGGAGAAAGAATTCTGCAGTCACAGTTAAAAGGAGAGCAGTTTCAATTTCCTTCCTGTGTGTTCTGTTCTGGTGTGTCAACAAGGTAAAAATTTACCATGTATAACTGCAACACAACAGTATACCAGAACTTTGCTTCAGTAAAAGCACTGGAATGTGAAGCACTGGAATGAAAGCAGGAACTAATATAAAGTGTTTTCACAGGTAAGATATGGCATCAAAACATCTGTTAGCCACAGGAAAATTCAATTGATAAAAATTACAGTGAAAGCCGCATAGAATTATCACAATTCTCACGAAGCAGAGTTTATTATATAGCAAACATTATTATGAACACAGGACTACACAGCATCACAGACTGCCAGAATTAAAAAGCACCTTCTTGGCTCAGGGGTATGCAGCCAAACTTCATGGACCACGTGGAGTTTTGGATTTGCTGCCCATGGAAAGCCTACTTGGTTACAAATAGCCAGAACACTCCAGCAAATCAGGGCACCCATCTTGTTATCAACCCTGGTTGGGATTCCTGCATATCCATCATAAACTAGATTACTGTGCAAACAAATAGGCTACCACAAAAATCAGGAAGTCTGGCATATACTGAAAGCAGACATCATGAGTGTTAAGAAAATGACAGAAATTACTTAGCTGCTAATCAAACATATTCAGTAAATAATAGACTTGTCCATCTGCTGCAAAGCCTATTAACAGAAGAAATGAATGGCTAGAAGAATTGAAAGTATTCAGTCTAAAGCACTAAAGGGGAAAATCTATAATCTTTGTTGCAGGCAAATATTATCCATTCTGATTTTAAAACTGCTGAAACAGTCACTTATATGTAATGAAAAAAAAAAAAAAAAACAGAAAAAAAACAAGGAAGTAGAATGTGATGTATTGTTCGTGTTGTGCTGCCTATTTTAAAGTGAAAGCTATACTAAAATTGTTAGATAATCCGGAAGTCCCTCTTTATAATATTGTAATTTAGTCTACCCATCACTACTTGATTAAACAGGCCATTCTTGATTAAAGTGGTCCTGAATTGTAAATTCTGCAAAATTCCATTAATTTTATTTCTCAAATATGCTTCTAGGCAATGTGTCCTTTTTACCTCACTTGTTTGCCTTTATGCCCTCTAACTACTCCACACCAAGGAGGAAATGTATATCTTTGTCTGCAAACAGTACAAGTCACCTTTATATGTAGAATAATTTAGGCCATTCCACTGAGTTAGTCCCAAGTTTTTTCATGTGCTGAATTATTATCTAAAGAGCACTGGGAGAACTTTGCAGCAGCATGGATTAACAGATGTAGACTGGCAGAGCTCCCCACCACGATTCACCTCAACTGAACCTGTCTTCATGTGAGCTTAAAATAGACTCAAAAATCTGAAAACACATATTGAATGCTTTCTTAAAATGTGACTCTACTTTTGATCTCATTGAAGTAGAAGCTTATCTGATCCTTCTGAATCTGCATAACAAGTTTCCTCATTAAGCTTCCAGCTCTGAAAACATCATCAGTGTTATCATTTGGAGCACAGCCTTTCTCACAGTACTTAGGAACTTGCTTTGCTAAAATCAGGAAGGGAGGTACCATGAAAAAAGAAAATAACACAAAATAGGGAAAGTGACTCACAATATATTGAGTTCTTAAAAGGTCTTAGATGAAATGATAATAATAATAACCTTCACTTTCCAATAACAGAACCAAACCTTTTCTTTAGCCTCAGACTGAATTTATTTCATGTCAACTGGCTTCTGACTCACTGAAACATGCTTCATCTGCTCTAATGTGTACTGCCTGATGGTTTTGCTATGCTATGGAAACATATACCTCCCTGTAGAATTTCCCAGAGCTATTAGAGTAAAAATATGAGTCAAAGGAGACTTCAGTCTTCCTGTTTTTGTTTTTCCTCATCTGCTGCAATGGACATCTCATTTGAGCTTGAGCAGTGTGAGTTAAAGGCTACTTGATTGTCTTGTTTTCATGGACAGCTGCATTAGAAGGATCAATCAATGGGGTCTTCATTGATAGATATTGTAGCAAGATTAAAGACACAAAAAGAGCAGGTAGCTAGAGATCACAAAAATATAGTTAAATACACAACTTTCAAATATATCATGTCATACAAGGTTGGTTTTTCATTTGATTTTGGTTTGGTTTGGTTTTCCTTAACTAGTCACTTGCAGCATTTTGTTGGAGCATTACAAGATTTCCTGTGGTGTTTATCCTAACTGAAATGGAGCTCTCTCACATGAATACTTAATGTGCAGATCTCAAGAAAAATCTGGATCAATCTGTTATGGGAAATAGCCAATGTACTGAAGCCAGCACCTGAGCTGAAAGCTCTCTCTTCTGTCACTGCTGCAACTTGTATCTGTGCCTTCACAATGAGGCAAGACCCAGGCAGCCAGTCTTGGATCAGTAGTTTCCAAGATTTCTTTTCTCAAATCTCCTCCATGGAGGAGGTTTTAATCCTTATCTACCATGTTATTTGTTCTTTCAAACACCACAGTGACCTAACTTTCACAAATTATTACAGAGTTCATAACTTCTTTTTGTTTGTGTGTTGGGGTTTTGTTTGTTTGTTTGTTTGTGGGGTTTTGTTTTGTTTTTTGGGGTTTTTTCCTGGGCAATTGCAAATTTACTACTCTTATGGAATTTTCAATAGATATCAGATCATTCAAGCTCAAGCATAACTTTAAGCACAAGCCATTGCCTGGTCTAAAAGAACTACTGGAAGATGTGTGAGTGCCCTGAGGATTCAGGAGTTGTGACTTCATGCTTGGAAGTACCTAGATATTGCCTTCTCAGCTGGCAAGGATGAATCCACAGCTGCTTAGACACAGCCAGGATGAAACAGGAGGCACAAGAGTACATATTTGAACTCATATCCTTCTCTCTCAGAAGGGGTCCTGACTCAAAACCAGAGTCAGACATCACATGCAGGAGAAACATCCATGAAAATCCCAGGCTCTGCTGGTCCCTCTGTAGCCCTGCATGGTACCAAACAAGCTTCACCCACCTACACACTTAGCCTGGCACAGGGAAGGAAAGGTTTTGTGTGATGTTACACAGCCATCAGAGAAGAGCCAGGGGACAACAAGAGCTGAGTGTCTGCAACACCCACTACAACAGCACCTGGGTCAGTAACAAGGGTCCTAGACACCACTGTAACACACACCAAAAATCTGCATTCCAGCAAAATGTATCTCAGCACAGAAAGCCAAAATGTGGCTGTGGATTTTCCCATGGCAAACTCAGCTGTATCTTTCAGAGGAGTGCAGGACTTACACTAATCTGGAAAACAGCAAAACGTAGGAAACACATAAGTGCCTACACTTCTCACATTTCTCTGAAAAATTCCATCAATCATTCCACTGCCTAAGCCTTAAGGATTTGCTGCTGGCTAAGAAAGAAAACATTCTATGGTGAGGTGATGACTATAAAGGGAAAAGATCCTTAGTGGGAGAGAAAAAAATGCATTTAGAAACTACAAACAACTTTCAACTTGTGCCTTTTGGATGAGAGACATTCCTCTCCTGAGCCTCAAAGTTTTTATGGGTTAGAGTCAGGACATGAAAAATATATTCTCTCCTCTCTTCTAGTTCCCATCCGTGACTCTTCACAAGATACCTGCACATAAATTTCACTTATAAGATGCCCTTCAGGTTTTGGGACAGATCCTCTGAAAGATCCAGACCCTAAGGGTTCTGCAGTGAATGACTATAAACACTTCAGAAGGGATATACAAGGGAGGAGAATTGGTAGGTTAGCCCTATGTTAGAAAGCCAGAGCTTTATGATGAGGATGATGAAATTCAGTGTTTACGGATAAAAGAGGAGGAAGGCCAATAAGGCACATGATAAGAGTGTCTTACAGACTACCCAACCAGGTGAACAGGCAGATGAAATGCTCTCTAAGAAGCTGCAATAAGCCTCACAATTGCCAGTTCTTTTTCTCATGGGGGACTTACCAGATGTGTGCTGGAAATAGCACACATCAGGGAGGAAACACTCTGGGGCATTCCTGGGGTGTGTGAGAGATAACAGCCTGACACAGCCATTGAGTGAGACCAGCTAGGGAAACGTGTCCCACTGGACCTGCTGCTTGTGAAGAGAGAAGGACTGGCAGGTAATGGGACAGTTGGAGGCTGTCTTGGGCATAGCTACCATGAAATGGTAAGAGATTCTCAGAAAAGTAAGAAGAGTCAGCAGAACTGTTCACTTGGACTTTCGTAGGGCAGACTTTGGCCTGTGTGGGAAGCTGGTTTGCCCACAAGTTGCACCAGAGGAGGTTTAGATTGGATATTAGGAAAATTTTCTTCACCAAAAATGTTGTCAAGTGTTGAAATAGGCTACCCAGGAAAGTGGTTGAGCCGTCATCTCTGGAGGTATTTAAAAGATGTGTAGGTGTGGCACTTGGGGTCATGGTTCAGTGCTGGTGATGATCTTCAGGGTCTTTTCCTAGTGAAACAGCCCTGTGATACTGTGAGGAGATGAGAAGGTGACAATATCTACCACATTGTTTATACAACTCCCTTCAGCAATCACAATCCAGAGTTCAGTCTTCCACTTCTGCAGCCTCGAAGGGAAGAGGAAAATGGACCACACAGAGAGCCCAGACTGCAACAGACTTCCCAGATTCATCTCACCCTTCCTCTCCATAGAAGTGTAAATCATTTTCAGTGATCAATAACCTTCTAACTTTACTTCTGGAGCTTAATTAGTGCTGTAAATAGGATAAGTACTTTCTTTTTTGATATAGTGAGCTGTCTTTAGCTATAAGTACTACTTCTAAGGTAGATGACTAAAGAGAGGGAAAAATACTATCAAGTAACTGAAATCTGTAATAAAATACTAACAGTTACAAGTTTTCATACATAAACTAACCATGTACTAATGGTTCCATATGCTTGTCTTCAAAGGCACAGGCTTTGTTTAAAGCAGAATAAGGAACAGAAGAAAATTGGATGTTCTCATTATGGCACCACATTTATTTTGTGAAAGAGACAAAAGATTCCTTATAAATAAAAAAAAAATTAAAAAGAAAAAGGATTATGTAACATATTCTGAGTAGTAATAAAAATGGCTATTTATTATATTTCACTTTTCCTTAATAGGTTTCAGGGTCAGCCTTGCTTTTCCAGAGAAGAAAATAAGGCACAAAAAGGGGAGTCACTGCCCAGAGTGATCCATCAGGCCGACACAGATTTGGAAATAAATTCAAGTTTCCTGAATCCCAGCCCAGAGTTCTGTCCTTAGCAGTAAATGACTGGATATCTTAGCCACCAAAGGACAACTTTATCCAATCATTCACATGTCTCTGAAACCACAGGCCCTTTGGAAAACACTAGGCATTCACGGTTCTGTGGTCTCTGTGAAGCCTGACACTTCAAGTGTTTGTAAAGACATTTTTGATACAAATAAGGGATGACCAAGAGAGAAATGGCTGGCCTCCATAAATAGTTGTAACAAAATTTGCCACTCAGATGCTTTCCTATGTATTCATATGGTTTTGAAGTTTTCACTCTGGAGGCTTGTTCTCATGAGGCTTAGTTATCTAATCATTCTTTCATAGGCAACATTTTCATTCAATAATTCTTTACGTGGAAAACAGATTTGACAAATGAAGCATCTATGTGAAATACATAAATTAACTTGCACATGGAAAAGGCAAATCTGAGGCTCTCTGAGAAGAGATTGTAACAGCAGTATGATTTTGTAGATGAAACTTTTGGAAAAGAATTCTTCCTTTCTTAATGAAAAGGTAACCTGTTGGTAGATATCTATGCATTTTTTAAGTCTGGAGACTCAATTTTTTTACAGAGTAATTACTAGATAACAAAAATATAATCACTGCCTGAACCATTAAACTTCAGCAAAGGTGACTGAAATAATCTCGGGGGAACCAAGAGCTTCTTTAGAGAAGGGCTATTAAGCAGCAGTAATTAAGTAACACAGTGGGAGTGGGAGTCCCAAGAGAAAACATGTTACAATGACAATTTTTATTACACATCTCAATTACTTCTTAATATACACTTGAGCTTTCTGCAGCAGAAATCTACCTCTGTTTCAAACCTTCAGAAGCCTGAAGCACTTCACAGATGTCCTGAGTCCCTTCGCTGGTACTGAGACCAGGTGGCACAATATAATCATATCCACCCTGGAAATATGATGGCCATATCCAAACTGCCCAGAATTAATAGTTTGTCCTATATTAATTCTCAGACTATTCTAGGAATTACCTGGTAGACTGCTTATGCACCATGGCAGTGCGTGGGACTCCTGAACAGTTTAACAGTGCAGGCAGAAAAATGTTGTCCTTCAGCCTTTACCTTGACACTGTTTATTTAGCAGATAAAACAGAGCCAATAATGACCTCCAAGCAAAAACATGCAAAGATGCTTGTCAGCTGTGATAGAAAAACAAAGAATGGACAAAGGATGAACAAAGAAGAACGGCATATGAGAAGGAAGCTAGGGCCAAAGTTCTTAACTGGGAAACCAGGGAGGTAGCAATGCTGTAGATAAATGTGAACAATGTGGGACACAAGAACAGAGAAGGCTGCAATTGCCAAGTTACAAAAGGCTGAAAGGATAGAGCTAGTGGAAGGTATGGAGCAGCATTTGTGTTTTAAAGCTACTAGGCAAGAGGAAACTGAAGTTCAAGCCCCTGGGCTGGGGCCCAGTTGAAGACAATTCTGAGATGCAGGAAATGTGGTGCTGTTCTTGGTGAGCAGAGAGGAAGTAGCAGGGAGGGCTAAGGAGACCAGGTACTCTTGATTATGGTTATGCATCACTAAGCTGGATCCCCAGACAATAGAGGCAAGCACACATCCTGAAATTCATCCATCTAGACTTAGATACCTGAGTACCTGGCTATTCAGGATAGAGAGTCTCCCAGACATTGCCAGCTGGGAAGGATGCCTGCAGTTTATCTTCCAGATCATCCAGGATCAGCATGCAACAGTCAGAAAAGAGCCACAGAGGTGGCTATCTAAAGGTGACTGGATGGAGAACCACCCCAGTAACACACAGTTAACTGATCCCTGTCCTACTGATGTGCTGGTGAGCCACCTGTTCAATGCATCCAAGCTCAGGAGCCAATAGTGGATGCTAAATTGATTCAAGATGCTCTCTTGGCCAAGCATTTGTGGTTAGAGGTGCTAAAGTCCTGCAAGACCAAGATCACAGAAGCTACCAGGAACCCCAAAACCTCTCCGAGAAATGGGTTGAGAGTCCCTCCACTCAATCATCATCTAAACAGCTGTAGAGAAACGCCACAATGTCTGTTATAGTAGAATAGCCAGCAGGATCTGGCACCCAGAAAAGAGCCTGGGAAACTATTTTGTGCTCTATGGGAGCAGTCAAACCAGAAAAAAATGTACAGACCGCAGCAAACAGTCACTCTCACACATGACAGCACACAAGTGGTTTGACACTCAGGTATGATTTGCATGCTGTATTCATCTAGAAAACTGAATTTGCAGAGGCATACAGCTCTTACATCGAAAGGAGCAAGTTCATTAATGTCAGCATCTTGGTACATAATCACTGCATAACCACTGGAAGACAATCTGGGGTTTCTGATGAGTCAGAGACCATTTCCACTAGGCTCCTCTGAATACAGCCCCTCTGAATAGAGCCCCTCTATTCTGAACATTTCAAAAATATAGTCATAGTCAAAACATTCTGGTTGGTTTCAAGGTCAAAGATTGGATTCTGGTACTGTTCAGCGTTCTATTTCAGATGTATCCATTCTGGGATGAATAACAGTTTTTCTACCAGCAATTTTGCTGTTTCTTAACAGAAGTCTAAATTAGGCAAACTTCATACTGGTGGCTAAAGTTGTCATTTTGAAGTGTGATGTGGGCAGTTATATGATACATTCAGTTGGCCAACAGCTGCTGCTTTGCAGTTCTGTGAATATTGTAATGCATACATAAATATTTTGGGGGAAAAAACTACATTATATCATTTAGCTTTACATGGCAAATTATGGTGCAATTTAGCATGTGTTTTACTCTGTTTCCCCCTACTGACTGACAGTCACATGGATAGGCAGCATGCTGGGGATTTCACTTGTCAAGAATGTTCCTAGGGAAAATGATCTTAAGGACTGAGAAACTCCTGGAAGCTTTTCATGCACTGAGGTGCCAAAAGCAAACAGGAGATTTGAAAACTGAATCCTGAAAGTGTTTGCGCTGGCAGCCAGCATACAACTCAAAATTTGCTGTTGCCTTTTCTCTCAGTATGGAGATGCAGCCCTGTGAGGACTGAAAGAGCACAGCTGCCCACCTCAAACACTCTGAAGGCCAGAAGAACTTTGCAATAAGAAAAGCAGAGAATGGACAAACAGGATGGTGCCAACTCTAGGCCTGGCAGAGGTGACATCTGGTTGGTACATCCTGTGTAATGCATCCTCACAAAAAATTCCCTCTGGCAAACTGTGTAAAGAAGCAACTGCTCATGTGCACATCACCAGTCAAACAAAGAACACACTGCATTATGGAACAGAGGGCATCTGTGACCACCACTGAAGCTCACCCCCCAAATATGACTTGAAATTTGGACTGTAACTTAAGCCACCACAATGGGAGCTTGAGATAAAGGTAAAGGTGGTACTATTGTCCAGATGTTATCTCAGGCCTTGGCGGAGGTTAACAAAGATGGGGGAAAAGGATGCAAAGGCACCTCCCACCAGTCAGGTCACAACAAGCCCTCATGCTCTACTAAACCAGAAATGCCTACCAGGTCACTGTAATACTTGTTTCTAACACATACAGTTATTGAACAACTACAGCCACCAGTTATGACAGGAGTAGCTGTGGCCTGATGCTGCCACACCAAAATGAATACATTTAGAGGTATTTTGATAAATATTGATTAAAATCTTGATGGCAATAATGTTTTTTGAGGCTGGAATGTGCTGCAGTGTATTTGTACATATAAGAGTTACAATTTTTTGCTCCTTTTAATCAAAGCTTTAAGCCTTGAAGGGCTTTGCTCTCTGGTAGCTCTTTTCCACACTATGCAGTATCAATCACTCTGCTAGAGAGGAACAGACACCCTGTCCTTTCATGGACAACTCTGTTGTGCTTTGAAGTGTTTCACAGTCTCTTCTGAAAAAAAAGTCTGATTTTAAAAACCTGATACACGTTCTAATGCCATTGATTGCACCAGTATTTCTTTGTGCTTATAAACATCTGCAGCTAAAAAATTAGAGAATGAGCTAAACTTGTCTTCAGAAACTGGGAAAAACTAGGGTTAACCTGAGTCTTATAATAAATAATGTGTTGCTCATTACCCTTTAGGAAAATAAGGGGACTTGGATCAAAGCACTCATTTGTATGATATATTTTGGTCTAAGAAAAGCACTAATATTTATACTGAAATAAAGAAGCTTTCAGGTGGCAAAGGAGGGATTTTTATGACTCCAAGGCTTTATTTATAATAATTATTATTTATTGCCACTTTAAAAAGCTTTTACACCATTACCGTGCCTGATTTTTCTCAAGGATCAACAAAACCATAAATATTTTCTGCCCTTTAATGTACATTTGGGATGAAGTTTCTCTGAGGATGCAGATACTATCTCAGCATCCTTACACTCCTTGACCCCATTCCTTGCCATCCCTAGGTGCCTCATTGCATATGCACAGGACCTTGTCTGTGGAAGAGTTCCCTCACTGCAGAGTGCTTTGGTCACACAGAAATGTAGGAGTGTATTAGGGAGAGGAGGGAGGCAAGTCGGAGAATGGGCTGCAGTATTTTGACCTGGATACAATAAACACCTACACAAGAAATGAAACAGCAGTCCTGAGAAAGTACTTCAGTTTGTTTTCAAGTTTCCATGTGTTTCAACCTCTTCCATCCCAGGAAGTTATTTATGAAAAGTTTGTCCCTGATTTATATAGGGAAGGCTAGCTAGGCCTCTTTGCATTAAAAAAAAAACCAAAACAAAAGTAGTATTTACTGCCATTTCAAGGTTTAATAAGTAGTTAAATTCTTACCTATGTTTCTACAGACATAATTTTCTACTTCAATGATATTTCTTTATCTGGAGTGGGAGGAGGGTCCAGCTTTCTCTCCCATGCTGCACCTCATATGACCAGCCTTAAGAGTGATTTGAATTAAAATATTCTGGCCCAAATCCATTCCCTAACAATCAATTGAGATAGGAGAGATAGGGTAAATATCTGCAAACCAGATGGAAGATCTTTTTTCTTATTATTTACACTCAAAATATAACCTCAGTTAAGGATACTTCTGCCTACCAATTGTATGGCTATTCACAGCTCAAAGGCAGCTCTGCTATTAGCCACAACAGAGCTTTCAATATATAAAATGAATTTTCTGCTCAAACCGGGAATCAAATCAAAATAACAGACCAATGACTCCATACTGACACCAAAAAAATATAGTGACTAAGAGCAGGGAAAGAATAAACCCCTCTAAATTCAGAAACTATTTTATCGCCTCTCTGACTCACTGGTATTTTGTTTTTAGGTTATCTATTTGCGTTTATGACCAGAAATTAGAAAATTGTGAGAATTAACTAGGAAAATAGGCCTGTAAAGGACCAGGTGAGTCACCAGGCTTTGTCTTCCGTAATGAAAAGTTATTTTGTCATAGTTTTTAAATCCATATAATTCCAGAAGGACAGCCATTCCCCTCCCATACACCCAAGGATACTGGGATTCATATCCACAGCATGAGTCAAGCCCTCAGTGACTGCAATGCGCTGTGGCTGGAGAGAATCAGAGGCTGAATAGGGGCTGCTGCTGGCTATGGATCCACAAGAGAGCTCTTGAGGCTGCAAAGTGAGATGAGGTATCACCTCCTCCCTAGCTTCACGCTTCTTCCAGACAGGGAGAAAAAAATAAAGAAAACTGATAGAAGAAATTTTATGTGTTCTTGTGCACAGAAATTTCTTCTACCACTGGTAGAAAGTAGCAACCAACAGTGGTCTTAAACCGGAACAAGCATTTCAGCACTGCTCGTTGGGATGGATTTTACATGAGCTATGAACTGTAGTGATTACCACACAATCACACCAACCTACAGAGGCAAAGTTTCAAACAAAAAAACCCAAAAAACCAGCAAAAAGCCCCACCAAAAACACAAATTAAAAAACCCACAAACTAACCCACAAAAAACCTCCCACCAAAAAACAAACAAAAAAAAAAGAAAAAAAAAAGCAAGGAACCCTGAAAAAATTCCAGGTATTTCACAGGTATTTCTCAGTGCTGGGGGACTCGTTTTCTCTTTTCCTTTTTGCTGTAGTTTATATGGCACCTTGTTTTGCAGAAATCTGAGGTAATGATCAGAAGCCAAGCACCTCCCTTGACTGGGAGCAGGTTGGAATCTATAAGTTATTAAGAGGTAAACAGAAATGTAAAGGTGATATTCAGACATGAAGGTGAGTCCCTGGGGATGCAATATGAGAGGGGAGAACAAAGAAAAGCCATGAACTCCTCACAACCTTGCTGGTGTCTCCTGGGTTTTCCCACAGTTGCTGGAGAACCTCAGATAACTCCAAGGGTACACTGAAAGTATTTAGAGTTCCTATGGTGAATTTCTCCTCAATATCCTGGATACTTGGAGAGAACAATCATGCCAGAATGAGAACATTTTCTCCTGAGTAAAAAAAAAAAATAAAAAAACAGAAGTTAAACATTCTAGACAAAAGTTCTCTGAGTACACCCTAGTACCATATGCCTGGAGTGCAGTCATCTTACAGATGGGGAAACTCATACTATTCCCTGAACACCAGAATTACTCCAAGGGCAATCCTGGAGAGTTAGAGCTACATTTACAGCATATGCCATACAAAACATTGAGAGCTAAAAACTTGCATCTATTTCTATGTTTCATGGGTTTCTGCATGGAGATTTTGAAGGGGGAAGTAATTTGGTTTTGAATGAGTGGAATGAAGCAGGGCCACAAACCCCAGCTCATTTTTAATTATATGCTAAATCCAGTTCTTTTTCATTCTGCAGTCCCAGCCTTAACTGAGAAGGATTACAGGTGGGTGGCACCAGTTTGCTGAGTTCATACTGCAGAATATAATAACAATATCCACTCGTATCCTAATGAATTCCCATTTATACAGTGTTCTAATTCCCAGAACTTACAAAATAATAATATACACATGGCTCCCCTTTAATTTGTGCAAAATCCCCTGAAAGGTGTGCAGCTGAAATATGCAAATATGGCAGGCAATACAATGATACCACTGAGTGAAAACAAGTAAATTAACATAGTCTTTAGCAAATCCTCTTACTTGGGCAAATCCTATTCTTTTAAATAAAGAAAATCTCTCTTTTTTTTTTTAATAAAAAACTATCTCTGAAAATAAAAGACCTCTGCAGGCATAAGCACAGGATTTCTTTTTAGTAATCATAACTAAATTTTTTAGAGTGTCTTCTATTCCACCACATGTCCCAGTATACCTCCTGGCTGTTTTGCAAGCACCTGAGGGCTCAAGAGAGAGTCACACTTTCAAGCCCATAAATTGCTTTTTCTTTCAAGTCAACTGGGTTATGATTTGCTTGAACAGAAAATTTCCCAGTTCAGAAAAGAGGAAAAAAAATGAAAGAGACCCTTGGCAGACTCAGAGGATGGAGAAGAGACAGCAAAGAAAAGGTTCTTTCTAATAATAATGCCCTGGGTTTAAAAAAAATGTTTAAAAATAAAATAAAATAAAAAAGTTGTTTTCACCAGCTAAGACTGCAGCACACTGTTTCTGTCTTGAGGCAAAGCCAAGGGCATCTGTTTTCACTAGGCTTTTCTGAGGGCTGAAATTGGGGATGCCTCAAGGACAGATCCAAAGAAAGATAAAGCTGAGAGCACACAGAACCTGGGGATTTGACTCCTTTATTTGGACTAAGTGATAAACTGTATCCAGGCTCCCATTTTAGTGTGCTCTCCTGAGCAGAAATATAAACAGGTACACCATGAAAAAGAACTGGTGGTAAATGCCAGACTCCCAGAGAGCACTGGACTTGCTCTGCCTGCCCCAGCCTGGCTGAGCCTGCGTCTGCACTGACAATTGAGTTTTTCTCAGTAGCCACCTGACAGTACCTCTGCCACCAGCAGATAACCAAACAGGTAAAAAGAGCTGAATCATTCCCAAATAACCAACTTCTTGTTCTTCCTCCTGTGCAGCAATCCACCTAAAACCAGGATAAGGATAGAAGGCAGTGAGGCTAGGTAAAACTTAATTACCATTTTCATTCCCAGCTTTCAAAAAATATACATCTAAAGCCTGTAACAATTGATAGACGTTTTTCAACCATGGAATTTATGGTACACTTCCCAAAGAATTTTGCCACTAATTCAGTTTATTCTTAAGCATACACACCTAGAAAAGACACACATATAAATTCTGTAGAAATTATTGGAGAGTTTTTTCTACTTCTTGACCTATTTTACTCATGTTTAGACTTATTTTATCATCCAGCTTTTGCAAATGTTGCAAAGACATACCATAACACCAGCAGCAGGATATAGCCCTGCACTTTTTTGATGGCTTTGCTGTGACCTTGAATGTCCAAAAACTTAAACACCATGTTCAAATACAATGAACTCTTGACAGGTGAAGTGTGGGAAACCAGAGTATCTCNGTTTGTACACTTTGGACCTCTCTTAGAATGTTTATTTCAGATTCTTGAGCCTACTTTGGACCGGGAGAAACTTCATCACTTTGTCTCTGTGACATCTGCTTGTGTCAATGACAGATAAGAGGCTGCAAAGCTGTACAGATCTCTCTCCCTTACCAGTGACTTTCATTACAAATGTTTGGTTTTATACAAGTAATATTGCTTGTTATTAAAAAACCTGTATGCCAACAAACAAAACACAAAGTAAGTTGGAAAATCACAGAGCTGCTTTTTTTTTTTTCTTTCCCAAAAAGCCTATTCTGCCTGCTGGGATTTTTAAGAAAGATCTGAATTAAGACCTAAAATTAAAAAAAAAAAAAATCTTTCACAGATCAAACTTATGAAAGTTTACAAGAAATTAGAAAGAAATGTGACAGTTCTGCCATATTTGCTGGTGCTATAGACCTGAAAGTCAAAAACAACTACCTTTCTTGCATTGCTATGGTAAAATGTTTCACTAAGCCTTCACCAACCAAGTTGACAGGTATATCAGAAGAACAAAGATAGTAAGACATAGTTCAGGTCCCTAGTGATCTAATTTGCTAAGACAGACATCAGACCTACTTTCTATGTTCTTCAAATCTGTAAAAATGAAACTGTACATTCAAATATATATAAATATAAATGTAACTTTTATAGAAGATATAAGATGATTTAAAGCAATAATATTTATTTTTAAAAAATATTACGTATGAAAAATAAAAAGAAATACTATCATCAAGAGAAATGTGATGGGAAATAGGTGGTTTGTGTGCTGAACATCATCATTGATAGAGGAACAGATACAAATATCCAGATGTATTTGTACAAACATATCAGACTGCATGTTTAACATATCTTGGTGAATCAGATCATGGCAAGCCCAGAGCACGTGTCCCAGCAGAGGCCAAGGGCTGCAGTGACTGGAAGCAGGGGATGAGAAAGGGCAGGAGCTGGCAGGCAGTAAATGAGTGCTGCTGACAAAGACATTTACAGGCAAGGCAGGTGATTTGCATTAGGTGAACACTGAGGAACAGTGTTGGTTTGTTTGTTTGTTTTGATGCCTCTTTTGCAATATTTGCTTTTTCTGTACAAAACTTCTGGGACTTGATGATTTCTTCTTAGAGGTAATGGGTTATTTTTTCCCCCAGGAGCAATATGTTTCAATACTTGGTTAATTAGATTTTTTTCCTACTTTGCATGGTGCACACTGAAGATAAAAAATGACAGAAAAAATATTGCCTCTAAAAAGAAAACAGGAATAAGAGAGAAAGGAAAGAAGTGCAAAAAGAAAAGAGAGACAGTGTCACTGCCAGCATTGAAAATGAATGGCATCTGGAAAATCTATTTATACCCTGTTGTTTAAGGGTTTAAATTATCTTCAGTATTTTCAAATCAATATTACACACATTTTGGTGAGAAACTTATACTTAAAAAGTAATTTCATTGTATATAGTAAAAAATGCTCAGAAGGGAGCATACATTTTATGAAAAATACGGCTGTGCTTTTCACTTTCCAAGTCAAAAAGAGCAGTGCTCAGAATTACCCAGTAGTGAGATCAGTGTAGCTTTACTTATTTCAGTACAGTCAAAACCTGACAGCAGGATAAAAATGTATTTGGTACTAATACTAATAAATCTAGATAGAAAACTTTGAAAAGAACATAAATATTTTGTTTTGTTTATATTCTTCACGACTACACTCAAACCTCACATTGGTTGCAAGTACTCTCCTTTATTACGTTAGATTTTTGCCATTTTGGAAATTACATTTTATTTTTCCTTGCTTAGGAACAAGGCTCATAAAGAGAGGGAGAAGGAATTTTAACTTTGATCTTGTTTTTCACAGTGCCATTCGTTTTGTCTCATATATCATGCAATCTTTCTTTCATGTCTTCTGAAGATTTTCTAAAGTCCAGAGATATTCTGGTTTTATTAAACATTTTTATTCCCACATGTAGTAAACCTCTAAACTGAACTGAACTAGCTTTTTTGACAAAGACTTAATTCGCAGATCATAAATATATTCAATTGGTAGCATTTTTGCTTAAGTTAATTTTGCCCCCCAAATAACTATTATTTTGCTTAGTAAAGTCAAGTCTAAACTAAGTTAGCCAATTTGAATGAAAGCAGAAAAATAAAATACTCACATATTTTCTTCAGGTTGATAGATCCGTATTTACTTGAAATACCTAAAAAGCTTAAATGTGATACAACTGGCCCAAATCTAGTTAAACATAATGAGATTTCTGTAGAAAAACCTACTTACAAGATAATAGTTTTATAGGAGAGAGTTTAATGCAAAACAAGAAGTATTATTGTAAGTAACGATACAAAATTAACAAACTTGGACTGTGCAGTACATAAAGGAAAATCTTTCTGCTAACAAGTACTGGTAACTTTCACACAATTTGCTTGACTGTTTCCCATCAAACACGGCAAATACTAGTGGGTGAAGGAGGAATTCAGGCTTGCATACAGAAGGAATTCTTTCTGGCTTTCAGTCAAAAACAAATAAAAAAGTTGTGTGATGTATCTGGTCAACAGTATGTTTCCCAAATAACCTATCCTTTCTTCTCATTCAGTCCTCTTTCACACTGGTGAAAGTTCTGAAAAGTGCTCTTTATCCATTGGAAAACCCAACCATTATAGCCACAATTAACCCTTGTGGTTAAGAACATCTATGCAATAAGTTTTTGGTATTGTACAATTCCACAAGTGATGCTGTAAGCAACAGAGGCAGTCTTGCATGAAGAGTTCTTTCCTATGCAAAGAAATCCTTATCAAATATTTTAAAAGTCTCATTCCTCAGGCAAACTCTCTATTGCCTTTTCCAAGCCTGTGGCATTTGACCTCAGTGCCTACTTTTTATTAGCAAACCAAATTATTTTATGTCCCTAACATCCTCTTCCTTTTCCTTCAGGAAACATGTGGCATATGAACAAAACAAAACAAAACAAAAACAAAACCCTACATCATCCATAACCTTAGAAAAAAGAAAAGGGTCAAAGAAATAAATGCACATGAGAGCTCCCAGCAGGAAAAAGAAAAAAGAAAAAAAATATGTATTCTATCTATCAGAGATTTTAAAAGAAGTTAAATTACCAGCATCCTTTACCAAACAATACTTTGTTTAGAGAAGAATACAGTAATAGAGAATATATTTCCAGATGTTCATGCAGGAAATTCTAATTGTTTTTTAAATAAAGAAGGCTATTTGGACAACAGAAACCAAACAGTGTTTGGTTCCAAAATAGGAACACTTACCTTTGTAACAATGCCAAAAACAATGTTTGCACTTTTTTATTTGAGGTCTTTTAGGAAATAAGGGACACCTGCTACTTGCCCCAAGAATTGTATAGAATTTAACAGCTGCCAGGGTGCACAACTAAACAGAAAATTTCCTGCTGGCATATGCTTTATATTTACAATGTCACTGTTACTTGGCACATCTGGCCAATGTCAAAATGCCTATTTCTGATATCCCTTGAAAACCATCTGTGATGCAATATGTAAAGCATCTATAAAATGACTAAACTTCATTAAACAAGAATGGTCAGGAATTTTGTGATACATTCATACATTTATCAATAGAGAGAACAGAACACATGCCAGTTTCTTCAAGGGGAATGGACAAAAGTACAGCACAAAAGAAAAACAAAGGAGCTATACAGAATATTGCTGGAGCTTGCAAAGTATCAGTAAAATCTGAGCAATGTTTCAGCCTACCTTTCACCAATTTTCCATAGCTTCCAGTTCAGATGACCTGCTCCATTGGGAGCTGCTCCAAGGGCTGCTCCTAAATGCTGCAGTGGGAGTTATGGTACAGCACCATGTGAAATAATCCAGGGGTTACTTCCCTGCCACCATAATCTTGGGTATACAAGCATAAGTGTGTTTCTGATCCCACCAAATTCTGTGAAAATTAGCTGAGTTTAAAATAAAATGTTCTACCATTCCAAGTATTCTAATTATCTGTATTATTCTCACTGACCCCTAAACTCTTAAATTCATTTATCTGTGGAGTACTTTGAGTTAATTTTCAATTTTTGGTAAATTATTTCTTGACAATAAGTGGATTTATCAATTTGAAAATATTATGGCTAATAGTTAAAATTGTATATTATAGCAGAAATATTGTACAAGATGTCCACATGGAATTCCCTGTATTTACAACAATTTACAAGGGAATATGCACCATTCTGTTGGTGCCACTGTCACATTCTTTGAGGATAAAATGCACTATTATTTACATAAAACATTAACAGCATCAAAGTCAGACTTATTCAAGAAAGAAACTTCTATTTCACAGTTGAAAACAGAAAGATAAAGTCCAATCTGGGATATTCATCTTGGATCAGTCATTGACTATCCTCATAAATGTAGATGCTCTTTTTCTAGCTGCTCCATCCCCCACAGAAGGCAGAGCAGCCCTTCAACCCAGTAATCATAAAATCATAAAACTGATAAGGGTAAAAGACCTCCAAGATCATCAAGTCTAACCATTAACTCAACACTGTCAAGTCAAGTACTAAACCATGTCCTTATTGTCACTAAATGTCACTAGGTCACCAAACGCTACAATGCAGTTCATGCCTCAGGCTGTGCCCAGAGTTTGCCAGGACTCATCCCTGGCTTGTCCCACCCTGCACTGCCAAGCTCTGCCTGTGGCTTCCCTGCTGCTTGGCTTAGCTGTAAAAGCCATTCTTTGAATGAGAGTAGCACCTAACAAACTCAACATATAGAGTACAGAGGGACCTGGACTTTCAGAGCAATGAAGAAATAATAAGATGTAAAAACCTGTAACAAAAACATATAAAAATTACCCCCAGAAGATTCTAGAATGAAGATGAGGGAAGCATTTACTTTAAAATCATCTTCCTCTTGGCAAAGGACTCAGGATGCTGATTTTCCACTGAACTCCTCCAAAGAGACCGACCATCCACCTTGGAACACAAAGGGCGGTGCTGTGAGGAAGAAAACATCTGGGAAAGGGTTAAATACCACAAAATATGCATAACTACTTTAACATACATTTTATTGTTGAGACCTTTTCTGTGCAGTATCATTCTTTTATTGTTTTTTTTTCCTCTCAGGTCTGCATTAACAGTCATTATTTCATTAGAATGTTTAGGTTCCAGTTATATAAATTCAAAGCCTTATAAGCAAGAATTCTTTTTCTTCTTTGAATATAAAAGCAGGCACAAGAGGTTTTCCAACTCAGACAGACATTAATTGAAATTCACTTTTTTACATCTGTTGGCTTGGGTAACCTGTTGGGACCTGTAAAGTAGGATTGCATTAAACAACCATTTTCAAAACAGTGATCAGCTTGAACCAGAAACTTATTTCCAGCTAATTCCAAAATGTTATTATAGAAATCACAAACTAAAATAAGTATATAAATCAAATGGTTCAAAGAAATGCAGTTGAATAGTGTGACTCAGCCAGCCCCAAACTTCATAGCTTAAGCCTTCACTCAAGGTACTTAATGTCATCATTTATGAGCTTCTGGTTATCCACACCAAGCAGAGCAAGTGTGCCTAGGCTGAATCACTTAGCTAATTGTTAAAATTATTATTTTTATTGATAGGTACTGTGCTGGCATGAAAAAGCACAATGTTCTTAACATCACAGCATATTGGAAAGTGTTTGTATTGATAGCCAGTAGGTAATTTCAAATAAAATCATCTTTCTCTGAGGTGAACATAAACCATGAATTTTCACCATCACCTTTTCAATCTCCTGCAGATAAATCCTGAACTTTGTTTGCATACCACAATTGAATGGAAGATAAGTCCCTTTTTCATATCAAAACATATATCTCCTGGAAGCAATCAAGGAGCAATCAATTACAAAGATTAGTGTTAGTTTATCTGCTACATGACATGACTCCTTACACAAACTCATTGACCAACACTTGAGATCAATACAAGTTTTCTTCTTCCTCTCTCTGTTATTTGCAAGAGAGATTAGCAAGTAAAGATTTCCACAGAAATTGGTTAGTAAAGTAGCTGGTAGAATGCAGTTGCACTCTTCCTGAACAACAATCTTTATGAAAAAAACCCCTTTCAACAGGGAAGCCTTAAAATGCAAATCCACTTATGGCAAAGGAAAACCTCAAGACCTCCTCTTCCAGCAAAGGTCACACTCACCCACCATTCAAACCATGACATCCAGGATTTGTCCTATTGGCTTGAGCTTAAACCAGACAATGTGGCATTAAAAAAAAAAAGCCACACTGACTCAAAATCAAAGCTCAAAAATTCCCTCTTGGATTCCCTTGACATTCTGCTGTGTTGCACCCTCCGGTTTCCAAAGTGTGTGACCACAAACACTAATCCTGGCACCTTCCAGCTGTGTAGCACATCACAGCTGATGATTTTGCCTGCCAGCAGCTCAGCAGGCTTGGCTAAGGCCTGCCTGCCCCACACACCCCCAGAGACCTTGCAGGAGTCTGCCACCCACACCTGCACCTCTGCTCCCTCACAATGAGGGACCCTTCTCACCCTTTGCTGCAGCTGCATCAGATCCTGCACCATAAAGGGCAACTGCAAATGCTCCCAAAGCCAACCCTCACCACCTTCCTGTTCCAAAAACAAGGAATCAAGCACAGATATGAAAATTCTGGGGATGGCAAGCAGCAAAGGTGAAAAGAAGGTCAAAAAATTATCCTGTCTGCCTGGCAGTGAAATCAGTAGAGGACAATTCCTCTGTCCTAGTCATGCTACAATGGAATAAAATAATTATTTAGCAGGATATTGGGATTTTATAGCAATGTCATGATTTGCAGCTATTTTAAGGTCACTAAGATAACCATTAGACTGGCACAAAATTTAATTATTAAGTGTAAGGATATAAGCTTCACTGAAGGCACTTTTGTTAGAGCATGAGGGCAAAATGTTCAGTCTGTTTAACTGTGATCTCCAGCTATGAACTTGAGGTTTGTCTGCTTGAATTTTCAAGAGTGCAAATCTTGAAAAACTAGCTATTACATTGTGAAGAGTAAAGACACCCCTGTAAGAGAGGGAACTCATCCTAATGAAACACTGGGGGAAAAACCCAATGCCTCAGATTTTTCATTCGCAAAAGAGCATAGTTGCATTGATCTCTATAATCTCTTTGGTTTGGCTGCAGCCATTTACATCAGCTTCATAAACTGTCAATATCATTAACACCTCTTAATGTCTTGAAGGGTGATTGATTTTCATGCAATTTTTAAGTACAAAGAACTGCAGAAGCCAAGGCACTCATTGTGGCATCTGACCTTAGATCTGTTTTCAGGACTTAATGAATCAAAGATCACTGTGCAATGCATCTGTCTAAAGTCTGCCAATCCTAACATCAGAGATGTTAGTAGTAAAATAGTATACAATTAAAAAAATACTAATTTTAGGTACACTGGTGGTTTGGTGACAATGTCATTGTACACAGGATTTTGAAGAGACATGCCATAGAAGTATTTTTAGAGCACAAGGACTGTAGAATGAGGAAGCTGTGTGAAGTACAGAGAAAGAAAGGAATGCAATTAAAGCTTTAAAAAGGAAGATAAATGCTCACTGAATACTATTAAGATTTACAAAGACAGTTAAGCATCTTCACAGCTGACTCAGGTGTGTAACTTCAGATGATTTTCATACCTTTTAATTATCTCCATAACATTAATTTCATAATTCACATCTTAAAAATATTTAGAAAATTCTAGGCAAGTGGGTTTATTGCATGTAGGTTTTGTCATTCTTTTTATAATTTTAGGATTCATTTTCCTTCTTATTTCTAGGATCATTACAACACAAACAATCCTATGCTACATTTCTCCCATGATAAATTTCTGCGACATTACTTATAGGTGGAGATTCTGTTTATGTGAGAGATGTCACAAACACAGGATGTTGTTTGGTAACCGCTGGCTCTATAAAATTATCATTACAGAAGCTTCCAAGTGCACTCAAAAAAAAAGTGAACATTTTTTAAGAGAAAAATAAAACTCACAGGAGACATTTGTCCTCAAGAATTTGCAACACCTTATGAAAATGTCTTCTGTGTTCCACTAGTCTTCATTACCAATGTGCATGCCTTAAAAATCTTGATGAGAAAGAAAATGTGCACAGGACATCCATGATGAGGATTAAATATTCTCAGCCCAAACCATTGGAATTAATTTCAGAAGCTAAAATGACAGATATTTAAATGATGTGAGAATTGAAACATGAAAATTACATGAGCGGTAGTCTGCATTTTAAGGTCAAACTAAAAGGTTCTGTTATAAGCCAGACAGAGTTTTTTGCTAGGCAATGTCCCAAGTCTTACACACCAGATCATTCTGATCTGTTTCTCAGCCAGTGGAAAGAAAATAAACTAATTCAGACCCTTCAGCACATTTCATTTCAAATTGACTGGTGATTAACTAGTAAAATATGTATGCAAACCAGACCATATGGACACCATGATTTTTACAGCATTAATTGCTTCCCCAATCCAATTTATTTTTACTGAATGAGAATTTATTGATCCTCAAGAGCTTATTACCATGTGAACAAATAAAATGATGCATTAATTAACCCAAACACTGTAAGGATTTCCAGATTGCTGTCTCTGGTTTAGCTAGAATTAATTTTCTGAGCAGAGACTTCTAAATGACAGATTATCTATAAATAAGATCACAAGTTTAAATAAAAGAGACTTTCCCCAACACAAAAAGTTTCAAAAATATGGAAATACAAATACCACATCCACAAATGTCAATTATAATCGGTACCTTGCAGTTCTGGCATTAACTCAGCATTTGTGTTATTTAAACTAAACAGACATCTTAATAAACTTCTTCTGGTTTCCTTAACACAAGTAAACACTGGGTATTATAAAATGTGGACATAATGCACACCAACAAAGAAGCATATTGGTGGCTGTTCCAGAGACCACGGAATCTGGCACAAGACTGTTCCCAGGCACACAGGTTTAAAATGACCATATGCCTATACCAGGAATCAGCAATGACCCAGCCAAGATTTCCTAGCTCCACCATGTACAGGGAAGGAAAATAAAGGTTCCAACTCCAAACAGAACAGGGTTTTCCAGAAAATGCACTGTCCTTTTGGAATACGGATCCACATTCAGTATCCATCACTGCCATATCCCTGTCTCTCAATCTGCACAAGTTTTGCTGGACAGTGACATTCTTCGTAAGGTCACTCTGCATCACAGGCTTTCTTTGCAATACAATTCCATTTTTCTTACCATGGAGTTTTTTGGGGTTTTTTGTTTGGTTGGGTTTTTTTTTTTAGTTTCTAGAACTCTTTATAAACAGTCTATAAACTGTTTCTCTACACTCTATGAAAGATAGAAGAATGTCTTGAAGTAGGCAGTCAAGGAGAAGTTGTCTTGCTCTTATCAGGCTTTCCAAAGAGCACAGGGCTGGATATCAAAGAGCATTGTAAGCATAATTACATTTTTAATTAACAAGAATTTTAACAATTTTCAGCTATCTGTAAAAAAGCCCAAATCTTTTGTTGTTTGTTTTAACCTTTAAAAATAATTAAATTAATTCCCAAAGGTAAATTTTTCATTTTAAATCAAACACTTGAAACCTTATTAACTTCAATATTGAAACATTACAGACAGTTATCTTCCCCTTTGCATACCCTAAAAAATTGATGAAATGAACCCCAGCTCACCAAATGTAAATTTGTGTTTCTTTATTAGAAAAGTGACACCTTCACTCGGTGCCACTGCCAATTTCCTTGAAAAATCTAGTTTTAAACATTATATAAGGAGCTGCTGAATGCTGAGCTCCATGGTGTGGGCTGAGTAGCTGAGAATCCTCCCCCACATAAACAGAGGTGTCTGTGTATCAGCCTGCTTTAATCCAAACCTCCTGGTTCCCTGCCTCTCCCTCTCTTGAGCCTTATTAGTAGAACTTTTAAATCAGCTTCATCATTACCTGCCAGCCAAGTTTCTGTACATGGGGTTTTTTTCTCATTCAGCCTGTCAAGAAAAAAAGGAGGTACTATTGAAAACTTCTGGGCTGATTTGAATATTTGAATCCATCATGCTTGGAGGAGCTTAAAAGTAGGGTAGAAATAGTTGGCTCTGCTTTATATTTATCACTAAAAACAGTAGGACAGAATTAATATGATTCAAACAACTAAGCGAGTGTGGTGGATGTGCTTGATCCCCTTAACCAGAATAGCCATAGTTTGGCACAAATTATAAAGGAGGTAAAGGCCTGAGGCATAGTCAGGCCAAGACCTCCTCTGGAAATCCCACAAATTGACCTGGTGAGCATGAGCAAGTTTGAGGTTGGAACACTGTGTGACCAGCACATGAACAGCAGATTCTTTTTCTAAGACTCACAAAGGAAATTGTCAGTAAAAGGAGTCTAATGCATACCCTTGCCGTGCAATTTAATTATTAGTCAAATTCTTCATCCCAAAAATATGACAGCTTTAGTGAGCCTTCTTTGAGGTCTCCCTGCGCAGTAGTGTGGATGCAGGGCTGTGGTCTCCCTCACTGCTGGGATAATTCTCCAGCTTTTAAATTCCTCATCTGAGGCTAAGAGATCCTTACTCACCCAAGGCAGAGACCCCTTATTCACAACAGATCCTTGGTACGTTGCTGATAACATGATGAATCAACACCAATGAAATTCACAGTTTCTTCCATTCAATAGATATAGACCATTCTCAAAGTTTGAGACTAATATTAGACCCAGCTTCACCTAAGCTCCATCTACTCTGAGCCTCATGACTCAACAGGAGGGTGGCCCTTACCCTTCTGTATCCTCAGTTTCTGTGTATTTCATTCAAATAATTTATCCGTTTATTTTCCTGTTTGTTGTAGTTAACAACAGAGTGAACCTCGACATGGAACTTTGTCAAGTCTCACTATTATAAGTTCATATTAAAATTATTTTTGCTAATACCATTGATAGCAATCCTTTGAGTGACCCTATGTCACTCATTCACAATATGGAGAAAACTCAACAAAATTTGCAAAGTTTCTTTTTGTCAATAGTTATTCATAACAGCACTTAGTCTTTTGGATGAAAGCTTTTATACTTATTATTCCATTGTTAACTAATTGGCTGCATTTTTTGCAGCTATTCTTCTAACACCTTTATTAAGCACTAAAATGGCAGTTGGACTTCATAGAATCTCAGCATTTTCTAACCAAAATTCACCCCTGATATTTCCCAGTTCTAAGGGATTTCTATAAATCAGAGAAAGGGTATAAGATTCCCACTGATGCCTTTAATTTTAGCTTTTATGTTTTCCAGATTCCATGCTGTTTCGGGTGTAGTTTTAAGCTTCATATTAAGTGCTAGTAGGTAGTAAGAAGACAAAACAAATCCTTTCCTGCTGAAAACCAAGGACAACTTTCTGGCCCAAAAGTGTAAACAACGATGGACTGAAGAGAAAAACAAGAAGGATGAGACTTCACAACCTGGAGTTATAATTAGACAATTAAACCCAATATGCAAATAGACCCAAACGGACAGAAGGGTGTGGCCTCAGGATTGGAGGTCAGGGAACTCGGGGAGGGGCCACCTAGTCTAGTTAGGGGGTCCCTGGAACCTTTCAATAAATATTTGCTTTATTCTCTAGTTCTGTCCAGTCTCTGTTTCAGGTCAGCCTTCCCAAGGCATCACCACCAGATTTTAATGTTCCAAGGAGGTGGCCAGCTTGAAAATTAGGAAATATGAATTCTGAAGCAAGTACTCCACAGAGGAGTAAGCATTGTCATGTAGTGACATGTGACCCATGGTGAATGTCACTAATGGGATGGGTGGTAGTGCCTGGATTTTGTACACCTCACTATGCACAGCCAGTGCTGAAGAGGTTTGGAGGTCACTGCTGCTCAACTAAGTGCCTGTGTTCAATTAGACTTTTTTCAGTAACAGGGAGACAGATTGATGGAATGAGTTGATTTAACTTTAAAATCACCCCCCTGTGTGTTTCTATGCCTGAAATTTTCATAGGTCCCTGCTTCCAGTGAAAAAATTGATAGAGCTGGCATCTATCTGGAAAGAAGAAGACTGGAAAAAAATCATGCGTAACATGTTTGAAAGTTTTTAGATATTGGCATATTTGAAAGAAAAGAGAAACCAAACATAGCTTGGTAAGCTCTAAGACAACAAAGCATGTTAACACTAATAAGTCTCACAGCCCACTAGGAGAAGATCTAAAGGCAGAAAGAAGTCAGTGTCAAATCTCTAAGATCCTGTTGGCTATTCTTCGCACATTTCTGGGGCAAGGGAATTACTTCTGATTAGTTTTCATCTGTCTCTATTGGCTGAAAATCATTATTGGGATGCTTCTAGTTTAGTTTAATAAAAAGAAATCTAACTTTCACTGTGAAACCATTCCTTGATGTGAGACACAATACCACAAATGTATTTGGGGAAATGTAGCATTTTGTCTGAAATGCATTTTTAGTTCACGCTAAACCAAAAGTTGTGGAGAACCACTGAATATTTTCTGAGTTCCACTGCTAAATGATCGTGAATTCCCTAACATCAAATCAGTTTCAATTTCTTTTTACATCACCACTGTTATCTTGCCTTAGACAAAAAATAATTGTCAAACTTCAACCCTTTCCTACTTCACTGGAAAAGAATCTTTCGAAACTATAGTGGTGTCAGCAGGATAGAAGTACCCAATTAGCTCTCTTTCAACCTGGTGGCTGTATCTTAGTAATAATTTAATCACTTTCCTACAAAACCTTTGATTTTTAAAGGCCTTCAGCAGATAGGAGATATAGCAACTGTAAACTGATATTGTTTCACTGAAGCAAGGCCAGATAAGAAGCTTATCCAACAATGCCTGAGGATGTTGTCCAAGGAGTCCACCTATTCCCCAGAATGGTACTAAATAACATTAAATATTTATATAATTCCTGTTACAAATGAGTGGCAATCCAATGGGGAATTATTTCATATATCTCCTAAGAGTCCATTTATTGCATCCCTTGTGAAGAACACTAATAGCTGCTATCAAAATATGATGCACTCTGAAAAATGCCAGCACAAACCTAGGCTCTGTTTACAGTTTTTTTCTTTGAAATTGCTGGCAAATAATCTATACCATACACAATTAAATGTTCATGTATCAAGTGCCCCAGGAGTAAGCCCACAGAAAGGTCCAGAAGAGAAGACTACATGATTATTGTTGGGTCTTCCAGCAGATTTGATTTGTGGCTGCCATTTTACAGTAGATAAACTACCTCAATACCAACACAGACTGAGTGCTTTTGCTAACAGCACCCATCTTATAAGCATGTGAATTTCCCCGAGCCTCAGGTCTCCATGATTAAATCCTGTGGGAGGGAATGCAGATGCACCTTTCCCAAGAGAAAACTAAGTGGCACACTGGCAGGTGTCTCTAATAGTGGCTGCAAAACCTTACAGGAACAACAAGAACTGGCTTTTAACTGGAGATTTGGCAGATTGCACCAACCTTGATAAATGTCATCCGTGCTTCTGTGCATGAGTTCCTCTACCCTACCCAGAAGGTGAAATATCTAGATAGAATGCAAGCTAAAGAACAAAGATATTAAGTAATCAAAGAGGATGAAACATCTTTTGATCTGTTATGTTTGATAGTTAACCTATATTGCTAATAAATGACTGTGCTGTCTCCCTGGCAGTATATTTTGGAAGAAAACTGCTGGCCATGTAGGCACCTACACAAACGTTAACAGTCAGCAAGAGGGGAACAGGCAATTCCTGTGCACTCAGTATAGGCAGGTAAATTATTTGCATGAAGAGGGCTTGGCAATTTGGTCCATAAAAGGGAAAAATAATTCTTATCCCAAAGTAATGAACGCTCAAGACTGCATTCTGATTTCATTTGCACCAGTAAAAATTGTTCCGTTTGTATCAGCAGAGATAAGAATATTTCTGTTGATTAGGACCCAAAAAGGCTCTAAAGATGATTTCACATGATTATTTTTTTGTTAAAAAGACTGCTTTTTTTGTTGTGCAATATTTCACTCTCAGAGAATCTGAATCTGGAGCTCCAGGATTACAGGGACAATAAAGCACAAATGCAACCTGTGCTGTCTGCATTGTTTGTCTATGTTGCACAAATGCTGTGAGCCTGGCATCCCTCTGAGTCCTGACTAATGGCTTCCCAAGGGCCCAGAGAGGACCAGACTTTACAAGCCTCAATCTCTGCTAGGAAGAGCTGCTCTGTCACTGTGTTTGAATTCCGAACCTACATATCACAGTCATGCCTGGAAGTGACAATCTTTGCTGTTTGCATAGATATTCCCTACCTGGAGAACTGTGTCCAGCTGTGGGATCCACAGCAGAAGGAAGACATGGACCTGTTGGAGCAGGCCCAGAGGAGAGGCGCAAAAATTAACAGCTGGATAGAACACTTCTCCTGTGATTGAAGTTTGAAAGAGTTTGGGATTGTTCAGCCAGGAGAAGAAGAGGCTCCAGGAAGGCCTTATTGAGGCTTTTCAGTACTTAAAAGGGGCTATGGAACATAGCAGGGGTACTGCCTGTATTGTTGTATTTTCATTTGGATAGCAGTGATGTCAACAGAAGGGCTTAGTACTTGTCACAGAGTCCCCAGCAGAACTTGACACCTACCCCCACTGTATTTTTCTGCCTCTTGACATTTGCAGTCAATATTTGCCATGTTTGTTAGCCTGCTGCCATTGCTGTTCTTCTGTTACAAATCCAGCCATTAAAGAAACATTATTAGAAAAGATTTGCTGTAAAGCTTACTTGTCCTAATAACAATTAAGACAAATAATTTAACAAACTTGAAAGAGTGAGACTGATGAGTTTTTCCCCTTTCGGTCTTCTTTCTTCAAAGTTCTTCGGTAGCAGCATAGAGGTGCTGAAACTTTTGTCCAGGTTATGCCTCACATCCTCTCATAGGAGCATTCAAGAACACAGCACTGTAAATTTTCAGTTTGTGCCCAGATGTGTGCTTGTCCCAGAGCCAACAGGCATTCCTGACAGCCATTCATGACGTGTAGTTATCTAATGAACTGGAAGTTCATCTCTAAATGGTTCATCTGCAGTGTGATCAGGGGGAGGCTGGTTCATCTGGTCATGTTGCCATGAGCCACAGAGGAAAGAGGGTGGACAGGAAACAGCCACTGAACTGTTTGTAGAGGCTGCATTTGGCCTGTGGCAGAGGTCAGCTGCTCTTTCTTGCAGCACAGTTTGCAAGGAGAGAACATGTGAGTTCTCACAGACATTATCCTCTTGCTAGTGTGAATGTTTATCATTCTCAGCTCAAAGCTGAAACTGTGAATGCAATCCCATCTAGTGAAACCCTCTGGATCAACAATCAACTCCTGCCAACAAAGTGTAAAATTCTGCTTTATAATAAATGCAATGTTGTTAAAAGAAGCAGAAAGGGATCAGCAATTACAGAGTTAAAGTTAACTCTGGGTAGGTAAAATTAAAAGGGTAGGTAAATTTGAGATGTAGTGAACTCAACAGTGAACTAAATCCCCTTCACCTCCTCCATTCCTTCCCAGACAGGTGAAAAGAAGGGCATACAGCCATTTCTTCTTGTAAGAACCAGAATACTTAAAATGGTGCAGCAAAATTGCAGTGTAACAGTATTAAAAGTTCATAAGAGCATCACTGTGTACAGAAAGAACTAACAAATCCTGAGGGCTGACATAAACTGTGTAAGAACCAAATGTCTAAGCATTAGAAACACAGACTGAGAATTTCTGCTGTGAGCTTCAGCCTTAGCAATTGGAATAAATGAAATAGGAAAAGTATCTCTGTGTAGTTGTCAGGCATAAAAAAAAATCATGAATCTTTGGTGTAATACATGCTTGGAAAGATCAGTTCCAGAACCTATTTCAAATATGTACAGGAAAGAGGAACCCCAAGCAGAAAACTAGTGTTATAAAATTAATAGATGGATAGTGGCTTTAAAATCGCTCAGAAAATATTGAAGTATTTCCACATCACTTATGTTTTGGAATAGTTTTTCAATGGAATTTGTGAAAACAAAATAAAAACAAAAATAATCATTTTTTAATATGATATTATCTAGTTTACAGAAACAAGGTTCTTACCTTGGATTCAGGCAGTTTGGTCTGGATGACTGAAGTTTGTAGTCAGGAAGTTGTGCACCAGCAGCTTTCCCACCCACCTCCCACGCCTCCCAAAGCACATGTAAAGTGGGCAGCAATGACTCAGTTCCACATCTTGGTAAATCAGCCTGAAGTCCTCTCCTTTCTCTGCCCCTTTGTCCCTTGGTGCTGCAGATCAGTCAGATAAGGTACTGGGATGCAGAGGAGCACTCACAGCAGCACTTGCAGGAGTCAGCCTGTGCCCATACCCNCACTGGGTTGCAGAGGAGCCCCGTAAGTGCACTCACAGCAGCACTTGGAGGAGTCAGCCTGTGCCCATACCCATCCTCCTAAGAAGTTCTTGTACGTAATTGAAGAGATTAATGATGTGGAGTCTCATGCTCAGGAGACTCAATCTTTAATCATTAATCTAACACATGCTCCTGCTAAGGCACGGAGCCTATTACAGATGAAACTTAAGAGGAATATTTATTGATCACTGCAATACTTCTGTAATATTTTTAATTACTAGTTTTTCTTTGCAGTTAGAGTCACTAGAGCCATGAAAACATCCAAGTAGAACTGGTAACACTAGTTCAACTAATTAAAGTTTAAATTAGTTTGATCTCCATGTCTTTTGCAGTTAATTATCTCTCTAATACCTACAACAATAAAGTCAAATTTAATCCATGAATCACACAGGATTATCTAGTGATAATAACAGCAATAAAGGAAAATGATACACAGTGGGAACTTGATTCTCAGAACCAAACAAGTTATCAGGAATAAAATACTAATGAATAATACACTTCATTACATACAAAGCAGTACTCCCCATCAAGAGTACCATCAAATTATACAACATTACTGACAATGGTATCTGTAAAGACATATCATAGACATTAAATCTTTCCCAGAAAATGGTTGAGTCATCTATATGCTTTTTTGGCTGAAACATAATCATTTAACCCTTGGAAAGCAAAGAGCTTTCCATAACAGCAAGAGCGAACTCTAAATATTTCCCTGCATGTAGGAAAGTAAGTATAAGGGGTACAGTGGATGATAAGAATCAGTGTGTCATGCTGGATTTTTTCCCCTCTTTCATTTGTATTTAATTTTTCTTTTTAACTCTGGGATTTCAGGCAGTTTATAGATTTTTTTCCCTTCAGAACAGAGGCCAAAACACAAGGTTTCCAGAAACTAAGCTGTTCACTTGGCCACAGAATCAGACTCCATTTTGTTCATTCTCCAAGTAGTTTCATTATTTAGCAACTTTGGATGGACTCTGTTCTAGCTTCAATTAGACAGCATGAAAGTAGCCTGCTGCCTCATCTCTTGTTTTATTGCCCAAAGGTTGGGGTACTTCTGACAAAGAATAAGTTTCAGCCTCCCAGGGATGGATTACTTGAACCCCTGCTGTCCCTGTGCTAAGGGCTGTCCAGCCATTTTAGTGACTAGCTTATTTCCAATTGAAAAATTCGAGGAACTTTCTGATTAGCATGTACAGTTTTCACATCATCACTGGAGTGCTGGTCTCCCCAGGCACATCCTAAGGGGATGAAAAACACTTTCAGAGCAGTGATCAGATTATCACATCAGTTTGCATGATGACCCTGGTAGTTCATAGCATTAAACAATTTCCTTACTCAGCATATAACTTTAGGCCACCTGTCTGAAGGGCCTGGTTTTCCAGAAGCATTACACCAAGCAAGGCACAGGCTGGGCTTTGAATTTCACATGAGCACATAAGGATCAGGGACCTTTCTCTTCTCTCTTGGGAAACAATGGATAAATAGAAGGCATTCCTTACCTGCTATATATAACTCAAGTTTCATGACAAGCTTTGAAATGAGCAACATGTCACTATTTAGGCAGCTTGCTAAGATAGTGATGGAGCCATCTCCATGCTTATAGGGAGGGATCGACCTCAAATAATGAATTATACTTTAAGCCATGATAGAATACATCTCCTGCTGTGAATTACCAAATTAATGATGGGGAAAAGTGACAACATATTAATTATCCCAAGAGCTGTGTCAATGTTAATGAGACAAACTGAACATAGAGGAGAAGGCATAGCATTTCCTTCTGTTCTTCTTCTGGGAACTACCTTTTTTAAGGATTCGACATTAAGCAGTGATTATGCAGATTGTTACACTGTTGGGTTATATTCTCTAATCACAATGGGCATTTGTAGGAAGTGAACATAAGGAGGAACATGAAAGTTGAACATTAAGAAAATGCCTACTGAGCCCTTTCAGTGGGAGTTAAGAGAAATGACCATGGAGACCGAGATGTATAGAAAATCCCACTACCGTATACCCCATAGGCCTGCCCTTTGCAAACAGCTGATTGCTTTTACCAGTCCCTTGACTGCAGACAAGCAGGTGGTACTCCTCAGGTCCTATAGCTGTGTGGAAGAACAAGGATCACCAATCCAGCTTGTGGGAATTTATAGTTCCCCTCCTGATTCCCCCCGATTCCTGCTGAGTTTGGCCAATCTCTTTGGACAGAGCCTTGAATTTAGGGGAGAGTCTCATTGTGGAAGTTGAATATTGAAATGATGAAAAACTGCTGCCTAGCATTCTGGGTTAAACTCTTCTCCTGTTTAATGACTCCACAACCTTCTTGGGCAGCCCATTCTAACACCTGACAACCTTTTCCAACAGAAAACCCACCCTAATGTCCTATCTGGATCTCTCCTGCTAGAGTTTGAGGCTATGTCCTTTTGTCCTGTCACTGGTTGCAAGGAAGAAGAGGCCAACCCTCACTTGGCTACAGACACCTTTCAGGGAGTTGTAGAGAGCAATAATGTCTCTTTCTTCAGGCCAAACAACCCCAGCTCCCTCAGCCACTCCTCATAGGGCTTACCGCCTAAGTCCTTCACCGGGAGGAAAGGAGTAAGTTGAGAAATGGTCATCTAATGAAAGTAAATAGAGGAATAAAATTAAAATCGCAATTCTTTCCATTCAACACAATATCAGGGTCTTTTCTGAACCTTGAGAAGCAAAAACAAAAAGAGTTATTTGCTAAATCCCTTCTCAGCTTCAACGAGAAGTTGCACATCAAAGACAAAGATCATCTCCAATTTTCTCAACTAACTTTCCCACAGCGAATTATTCCTGCTAAGACAACTCATTACTTCTTTTGATCTTCTTGAAGCAGTGGGGAGATAGCTTAATGTGCATCCTTCTTTATCTAGAAAGATTTTAAATGCAATTTTCTTGATCTATTCCCAGCTGATTTGGAATTAAAACTAAAATTATTCAAGGAACACACAATCTTAAAGAGTAATGACATCTTGCATCAGAATTTGAAAAGAAAAAAATATCCAAAAAGATTACAGAATTTCACTGCATTGTGTTGTTTCAGAGCCAGCAATAAGACATCCAATATAGTGAGCCAACATTTTCCCCTTTTTTTAACCCTGCTCACTGGGAAAAAAAGAGCAGAAAACTGAGCAGCCCAGGGGCAGCTGAGCCAGACCATATATGCAGCTGCTCTCTCCATTCTGGGGGTCAGCAGGGCACAGGGGCTCAGGCAGGGGCCTCTTACATTCACATCAGCTCATCTGGCTGGGAGCAATGGGGCCAGAGAGAACCAAAATTTCCCTGGCTATGTGAGGGAAGGGAGAACTTTCAAGAAACCAAAGACTGGAAAAACATGAGGCAGGGAACAGGGCCAGTTGGCCCATCATCTGAAATTATTTCATATGAAGGTTTGGATAGGATCAATAAATTATCATGAAGCACTTTGGATTTTGTGAGATTGGTATTTCTCAGTGAGCTTTGCTGAGGTAAGGAAAATGTGCAGGCTGAGCAGGAAAAAAATGATCAATGTGGGCTGTGGTTTTCTTATAAAGATTTAATAGATTGGCAGAGAGTGTGTTCTAACTTCACTGCCTTAACAGTGTCTCCAAATGAAAAAAAATTTGTTCCCCATCACATTCATTTCATGACATAAATGACAAAGAGAGGATAGGGCAGGGCACTCATGTACTACCTCTCCAGTATCTCTGAGCATGAGGAAAGCTGAATAGGGCTTGCTTGGAGTCTGATTTTCATATTGGCAGGAATATCAGTTCTCAGATTCCCTGGAGAAGACGTAGAGGGAGAGGAAGGAAAAGGAAGGCAGAGTTGTCTATCAAATAATTTCCTTTTTTATTTTGCAACACTGAAAGCAAAGACAACTTGCCATTGTGCTGATCGTGACTTCTGCTATCTTCCTCTGTCAATATCCTGCACTTCTGAAGTCTGTCATCTCTGGACAGGAGGAAAACATCACCATGATACATCTGAAGTCTTTCCTATGGCAGGGCACCCATCAAGCCATAGGAGGAGACAGAAAAGGAACATAGTTCTCTTAGTAATGTACAATCAAGTCCAAACTGGACATGTCAAACTTGTTATAGTAATTATATCAAGGCAAATATAAGTGCTCATCAGGCTTAGTCTCAGGAGCACTAATTTAGAAAAATTATTGAATGTTCAATTTAGGAAACCTCTGAAGAGAAAGAAAAGAATCAGCATACAATCTTCCTTGGTAAGTAAAATCACATCCAAACCTAAGAAAATCCATTAAAATGCCACAGATTATTACAGAAAAATATGCAGCCTTTTCACTAATACAGGACAAAGATTCTTGAATTTGTATGCTAATGAAGATAAACATACTGATGTGAAGTTATTTTTCATATGCTAGAAACTTAATATCAGATCATGATTATCCAGGGGCAATTCACTGTTCATTTACCTAGCATACGGGAAGCAGGTTTTGTGTAAATATACATGATCACTGACAAAGAGATTTAGGAGAAAATTTAATCTAATCTCAGAGCAAGGTTACTTCTCCAGTGGCTGATGATCACCTTATTCAGAAAACCGTTTCTCTGCCCTGGAGACAAAAAGTGTCAAATACTATCATTCTATGACTACGGTTTCTGTTTTGTAGAACCAAGCAGTGTTATTTCTTTTCTCTCTGTGCAATGCTGTGTTTTCTCTGTGTGAGCTACAGAGCATCTGCAGATCCTAACTTTGGGAGGTCAGGAGTTTGACACAATCTGCTTCTGTGGGAGGTTTTTTCTCAATTTGCATATGCTGTTATTGGTCTTTTTCTGCAGCCTAAGTGAGTCCAATTATGGAACCCTGCTGTGATCAATAAACATTGGAATTGTTGCAAGTATTTGGGGAATAGGATATGAAGCTTTCAGCACAGAGTCTGTTCAAAATAGGAGAAAATGTAGTAGATGAAAAGCCTATTTCTACAAAGGAAAAATGTGTTTATTAAAAACCCTGGAATTTGAGACTTTGCTTTCTTTTTTCATTTCAAAGAAGTCACTCTTGTGGCTGATAAAAGACTTTTTTCAATGCACTTTGTAACAAATCAGTAACAAAATAATAGCTACACCTAGACTCTGGAAGACCATTTAAATACCTTAACTTACACTTTAAAAAATATATTTATAGGAAGCATATAACCCTTGTTGCTACTTATATTAATATTCATTATAGCTACTATAATTAAAAAGTCACCAAATTATTTGAAATTCTAAGGAAAAGGCTTGTGTGAAAGAAAGAAAGAAAGAATATTTTTTTCTGATTTGTTCGTGCAAACTCCTGGATGTGATCCATATTATCATGTGAAGTCAGTTGTATGGCTATGAGAGCTATACTTTCACTGTATTTTCAGCATACAGACTGCCTTCAAAAAAAGTCACAGTGGATCCATGGATTTGTTGGAACTCTGTCTGTGCCATACTTTACACCTAATGGAGTGAATGAATTACCTGATCTTTAGGTGGACTCTACACCCAAGCCCCAAAGTCAGTAAGCCAACTTGCTAATAAAAGATATGATTATCATTACTGCAAGCAGATACGTTTTTAGATGTTTAAAGATACAAGACACAGGAATCAAAAGTAGAAGAATTTCAAGCATTATAGAGCTTTGATCAGCCACAAAGGATCAATTAATCAAGCACAAAATCATATAGAATAAATGTAGATCAGCTTTGAAATTAATTCTAGTCGTCCTCTAATCCCTCCATCTATCCACCTGCACACACACCTTTTCAAACTGCTTCTCCCAGGTGGCCATGTATCACCTCTGTTAATGGCACCAGTAAATCTCAGAGATGATAGCTAGGAATCTCCCTGATGTCACCATGAGTGATTCACTCTCCAGCAAGGCCTGGCAGTCAACTAGCTGTCAAGCTGCTGCTGCTTGTTTTAATGCAATGGACAGCTTAGGAGGTTTAAATAAATCTCTCAAGTGTCATGAATACATTTGGCCAACAGATGACAGTGTAATGTATGGTAAATTATAACTGTAGAGTAATTTCACTTCAGGGTCCAGATCCTCACCCCTGGTACAATTTCAGTAGTGCTTTGACAGTACTGTGAGAAAAATTGTTCAATGTGCAATTTGCTTTTACTAGGGGATATCTCTAGCCAAGGTAATGATGCAGTAAGTCCTTTCAGCTTTATATCTTAGAAAGTCTTGAGAAGGTGTCTTCATTGTAATTCTAACATACACTCAGGCTATCATCATTCATCTCACTGAGAATCCCAAGGAATTTTCCTGAGATAGATGCTGCTCTTAGACACTTTTTTGTGGGGCAGGAATCAAATGCAACAGAGTGTGCAATGTTCCCTTTGGGTCACAACGTCCTTTAGAAATTATATCCACTTCTGGTTAAAGTCCATCAGTTGCCTGCCATATTTTACAGTTGCTAACCATGCATGAATATATGCCTAATGCTAGGAGAGAGCTGTGTGCAATTTGTTTGTAAAGCCAAGTTGTCTACAGTCTCATTTCCTGCCCTCCCCAAAAAAACCCCTTATGTTAGTTCTCTACATCTTGGAATCAATTTAAAATTTCTTTGGATGCATTCAGTTCTGCAGCTGTTTAGTTGCTCTGCCAAGTACTTAATCATATTTATTGTCTGTGGAGTGATTTCCCCTCAGGGCAGGACAGCTTTGAGGTTATGAACATAGGATAAGAAATGCTTCATACCTTCTTGCAGTTCTCTTTGATTGCTTTGAAGTCTACGTGAATATGACCCAAGAGATAGTTTGAAAATATTGTCAATACTAAAATTTAAATAGTAACAATCACTCTCTACTGCCTGTTGGAAAATATAGAAAATTAAAAATATAAAGATTAAATATGTTTTCATTAATGAAATTCAAGTATCAGTCAACATTGGGGCAGGATTGTTTAGAATTTTGAATTATACTTTTTACCAAAATACCAACTGCTGCAATTCAGTCACATAAATACTTATATTAGAAAAATCATGTATTTTTTATTTTTCATCAATTTATCTTGTTGCCAATTGAGGATGAACAGTTACAAATATATAGTAAAGCCACCAGTCATTCTCCCAAGCTTTGGGGAGTGTTTGTTGAAGTGCAACACATCTTTATTGTGCACCAATGCTTCTTTTGGTCAGAAGGGAAAAGAGAACAGCTTTATGGAATATTCCTGCCTCCCCCTGGATTTCTGGCTACCATCTCAATAAGGCCTTTACCGGCCTGAACATCTGCCTTAAGGCAAAGTTCTGTGCTCCTGAGGATAAAGCAGCCTTCTCCCCTGTCTCCCCTGCCCTGAGGCAGCCAGTGATGCTCAAAGCTACACTTACCTGTTTCATCTCCAGGAAGGTGCTGAATCTTAGAGATTTATAGGCCCTAGGAAACCCCCTTAGGTGAGAGGGAAACTCCTGTGGTATACCAGTAAACCATTCTCTGGCTTCTCTGTGCCATCAAGAAGATACAGGTGACAGCTAAGGGATCAGAATAAGACCATTTCCCAGCTCCTTGTGCCCTGGTGGTTTTGCTGCTTTACTAACAGAGTAGGGTCTTACGAATGACAATGAGAGTAGGAGAACAGGCAACTCAGAAAGTAGATCCTCATTACCATGAAAGCAAAATCTTTATAAAATAATAATAATTCTAAAAGTAGAAGTGAATTAAAAGTAAAATGTACATTTCTACTGTCCTCCCAAATGAGCTCAGGCAATTATAGTTGTTAAATTCAGTCAACACTCTAAAACCAAGTGAGTTTCTCTCATTGGTCACAGCCAATAGCAATAGTTATGTATAACTAAAGGCAGATTTCATAGTACCTTATTACAAGAATTCTTACACACTTCCTTCCAGATTTCTCTTGAAATTTGTCCAGATAACAGCCAAGAAAGAACTGTGAAAGAGGACAAGTGATTTTTTCTATTAACTTTGGGCTTTCAAAAAAGGCTAACATAATCCCAAAAAAACAACACTATCAAACCCTACACTTCTGCTCAAATATGGCAGGAAAATAAAAACAAGACTATTCCACAGGGTTCTGACAGCTGTTTTATCCAGTGCAGTTTTTATTCTGTAACCCAGCTGAACCTTTTCTCTTGGGTCCATGAGGAAGCTTTACTTTCTTCCAGAAAATAAAGACAGCTCTCTCCTTGCCTGTAAGGCAAAAGGGATTAGAGACCAAAGGCACAAAACAAAAAACTCTTCTCTTTTGTTACTGTACCTCTGTTTATGAAGTGCAGAGATTAAAGGAAGGGATACCACTGGGGAAGAAGAGAAAGAGTTACAGCTCAACAGGTTAAGCCTGCTTGTCCCCACCGTTATGCCTGATGCACCACATCTCATAACTGTACTCTCCATTTTCAAATGCACTTCAATAAACTCACAACTCAGGACTAGACCAGACAGACTAGAAAGGATGCAGACTAGTCCCAAACTCATCATTAAAATAAAAATAAACTCTAATCTGGCTTCAATCCTTTCCTCATTTCTGTTCGTTGGACTTCTTCACTACGGACACAAATTTTGAACCTCCATTGCTGTACTGAATTGATGGAAGTCTACCCAGCTGACGGCAGAGCCAGGATAAAGAGGCATCAAAATAGGTGTATGCAATTTTAAGTTATTTCATACCTGAGAGTTCAAAATTGATTTGGAAATTTGTTTTTTCTTGACACAACAGGACCAGCTGTGAGTCTGTCTCCAACAAAAAGGTCACAGGCATGCAGGATAAACGTGCAACCCAGGGCTGGGTGCTGAAAGGCCCAGACTACTTTCTACCAGGGTCTAAAGCCTTCCACTTGCATTTTCTGCAAGGGTTGGCAGCCATAAGCATGTCAAAGAATCAGCCACAAATCATCATACATTTTTTTTTTTACATTAAAACTGCAGTACTTCCACCTAGTTATAACAGCAGGAATATTTTAATTTTACTACCCATGGTAATTTTCTTAATTAAGGCCAAGCAGGTTGTGAAGGTATTAGAATACATTTGACATTCTGTTTGAAAATAATTGCTATTCATGGGTTTTGATTTAAATGAAGTCTCAGCAAAATCAGAATAAGAGCTATCTGTGGCCAGTAAAATGCAATGTAGCATATATTTGCAGGACCCTATGCTCTATTATAATTGCAAATTATTTCAAACATGCCTTCAGGTTACAAAGAAGTATTTCCATGGGAGGATAAATGTAATTTAAGATAGTTACATACACAACGGTAGAAGCAGTCCTTATTTTCTTGCTTGTTTTTTTCTTAATAAGTAAAATAGCATCCTTCTGTAGATGCAATGGTAATAGTTCAGACAGGGAGAGCATAATTCAATCCCTGAAACATAAGGTCTGTTTGGAGATAACTGGAACCATGTGGCTAAAGCACTGTCCTGCCTGAGGATTTGGGAATGGCACATGGCCTGCCAGAGTGGGGGCTGGAGAACAAGCAGGGTGCTTTAAAGCCACTGCAGTGCCATCAAACACAGTGTTTAAGAAACTGCATCCCACCACATCTCTTGTCTTAGTGGACTTCCATGGGAAGAGAGGTATCAAAGTGCCTGAAGGCATCTTTTCTGTGATTTCCAGTAAACAATAAAGGATATAAAAATTCCTTTGAAAATGAAACAGTGAGTTTCTATTGACCTAAAAAGGTGTTGAGTCTGTCTCATGAAAGTCAGCTGGGCCATATTTTCTGTATTCTGATGTTGCTTCTTAGATTAGTTGGCTGGATATGCCAGTTGTTTTTGCTGTAAGGAGCATCATATTTTCAGATGAGTAATATCTGAAGAGCTTTTCTGAGAAGAGGTTTGCAGGCATGAGTGTAGAGAGTAAAAAAACCACAATTACCCAGCTAGATGATAAATTTCCAGTTACTCAGATTCATGAATAAAACTAATTTGGGTATTTTCATACCTCTCTCCGTATAAGAATCAAGACTGGAAAGAACACCTAGTTAATCTTGTCTGTTTCTGGCATTCATATATTATAATAAGAAAAGCAAAACAGCAGGTTGGTTTGACAGAGGTCTTTCTCCAACTGTCTCACTCTCCTTATATTAATTTGAATATTTTATAAAGGAAAATTCATTAAATTTTCCACATATGAACAGAGATAAAGAAAAACCTATAAATTACTAGAAACAGTGAAAAACATTTTTTTTACACAAAAAACAATTATAAAATCAAGGCAAAGAAAAAAATCCATGCTATAGTATTTCACAGATAATTTTCCTCTGGTGCAAATTATCTGCAAATATGATCTATTCTTAAAAATTGAAAAACATAAATTAAGAAAAGAATCTCATGAATCATCTCACATTATATTAGGTATAGATTAGTGCAACCATTGCTTGATCTAATTTTGAAGTCATTAATATGACAAATTATTTTCATTTTGTGGTGCTTAAAATCTCAGCTCAGAATCCTAGAAGAATTGTAAGCCACTTGATTCACATGTCTGAAAATGGCTTAAGTACAATGCCTTTAAGAGAGGATAGTGCAAAGGAAACATCACCTGGGTGGCTGAATGCTAATGAAAACAAAACGGAAAGCCACAAGAAAAACCATACCACCTTGCTTACATTTGTCTTCTGTGTCTTTAGGGCTTCAAGAACAATTTATTGGCTGAGCATAAGCATTCCCAGTGATCCACCCAGAGGCAAAGACAGATGTTTTAGAGGAAAATGAAGGAGCTGCTATCCTGAAGAAATATGGAGCAATTTCTCTTTAAGAAAAAGTAATTTTCATCTTCTTTCATTCTAGTTCAAAAACTAGAATCTTTGAAACTATTGTGGACATTTCAAGCTCAAAGGTATCACCTTTCTAATCTGCTCCTGCTTGTCCACACTGCTTGCAGAAGGAGACGTAGGTAATGTCTATAGGGAGTTTCAGGGGTATAGGCTAAACAAATTTCTCTTTACTTCAGGAACAAGATTCTGACTGAGGTGGCAATAAATGGACCCATGGACTTCTCATGGAAACTGAATGGATTAACTCCTATTTTGTAGGAGTTGGCAGAGTGTTCTGTAAGAGGAAAAGCTATCAGTTCAAACAGTTCAATACATCTCCAATAATTAGGCAGTAACAGAGCACAAGTTTCAGAAGAGCAGCCCCTTACCTGGTCACGATTGAGCCACTGGACAGTGATGACACTGTGCTTGTCAGAAGAGTAGTTCAGCAGCACCACCTTGCAGGGAATTCATTCCTTTGCATTTAAGATGTAAAAAGCTGAAGCAGAAGACTTGAAACATCTTTAAACGGGTTTATAGAAATAAGTCTGGCTAAGGAAATGTTGATTTGAGAGCTCCTGTAGCACCAGGGATTATTTTCATTCAAACATAAAAATGCTTAGGAAAAATGAGATAGCCTCTCCCTCACATTTTAATACATGAGAAAGGCATTCAATGAATTGGCTACCTTTCACAAGACAGCCCTACCAAAGTTACTGTCACTGCTTTCTGTTAACTCATTTATCTTTGGAGTTTTCTTCACTCCAGCTTTGTTTCCACGTAGTCAGCATGATAACCTTCAAAAATGTAGTGACACACTTTGACTAGTCTTCAGAAGCATGTGTTGTAGAATCTCTTCAACAAAGACATCACTAAGCTAAAACTAAAAGATTCCCTGAGAAGAGAAATAGTCCACTTTTCTCCAAGGAGGCTAAGAATCTATTAAAGAACCTCAAGCCTATGAAATTAAGGCATAATTCTTTCCCATTTTATGTGCAGTGCTTCATTTAACATGACCAGATGCTGCCATTCTAATCATATGAATGAAGTCATATTTAAAGGAAAAAAAAAAAAGGCTAGCCAAAAATTTAAATACTCTAAGGTTGTTCAGGTTTTAGTACTTATATTTCAAAAGGGGTGTGCAGTATCACAGCCATATCACTTTGGAATGAAGTGCTAATCATGATGAGGCTAAGGTAAGCCATATAATAAACAGCTGTTCATGATTGGCCCAACAGGAAGTTGAAGCTTTAATCAGCTCCAAAAACTGAGCTTTCTGTCTATTGCTAGACAGATAACTAAAACTCAAGTGCAAAGTGGGTGTCACTCACATTGATATGCTAGAAAATACATCTAAATTCCAAAGTAATTTTTGGAACAAAATTCCATGTGCCACAAAGTCATGAAACAGCACCACAACAATACCGAGTTATTAAGACTAAATAATGTTAAATAATTTTTTAAATATATCATTTTCCTAGCAAACAGGGGTTTCATTAAGTTTTATAAAGTATAAGGAAAACATCCCTTCCATTAGTATCTCTGGTTCATTGATTCCATATAAGCTGTTTTTTTCTCTGCCCAACGAGGTTAAAATAATACCTGCACAATTTCAATTTGTCTCCAAAATTTTCATGTCTACACAAATGACACAGCAAAATTCTCTAAAGCGCAATAACTATCAACGTTTCTATAAGGGCAAAGAAAGAACAGAGTGTATTACAGCACTAAGTGTGCCTANTGTACCACTGCTAGCAAAACTGTTCCTTCTGAATCTGTTGTCTCATTGTATAATGGCCTGGGGATGAGCTGGTTCCTACAATTCTCAGTTAGGGTGGAAGCTATAGCTTATTAGGTGCACGAGAAAGTTAACCATGTATAACACCACAGACACACACTGGAAGCTTTATAAGCACTTTAACTGCCTTTTTTTTCTGGTAAAGTCCTTTCCTCAGTTGCAGTTGGGCTCTGAATAGTCTGAAAATCTCTGGCAAGCTGTTTATTAGGCGCTCTCTCTTGTCCAGGTGGAAGAGCACTTAACAGATCACAAAGGACTTAGTGTCAGCATGTGTGACACAGACATAACAAGCAGGGCTCCATGAACTTTTTTGGGGGGGAAACAGTAAGAGAAAAAATACCATGCTGAGTCTTCAGAGGAAACAAGAATTTATCCACACATGCACATAAGTAGGATTGTGCATTTAATGCCACCATCTTTTTTTGGATCACCGATTTTCTGCATTAAACTTTTTGCTTATATCTCTATTTAGTTAGTAGGAAAAAAAAAAAAAAAAGATCTCCAGAGAGCAATTACAAGGATATAAAATCAGTTCCTGCTTAGGCTGACCTTCAGTAAAGATTAACCCTTTCTATTGACCATCTATCCAATGCTGATAAGCTGGACTACTTGGGCAGAAAAAAGATGGCTGATATGAATATGCTCAATTGTGTCTTTTTCTACACACCAAATAGCAGAGTCCAAGGGCCCTACAGGATTCTTGATGGCCCTAAAAAGGAGAGAGAGAAAAAACCAGAAGTGATCAAAACTGACATCATGATACAAACCCTTGCACTAAACAAAAGAGGATTTCATATCTCTCTGGAAGATTTCCTAATAATCATCTCCTCCCCATTAATCATCCTTCTCAGGCAAAATGAGCCTGAGTTCATTTTTTCACCAGGAGCATTCTTTCTCTAAAATCATTAGCTGAAGACAAAGTTATTGCTTGAAAGCAGATAAAAAAGATAAGTCAAGAAGTAGTCCACTGCTTTATCAGGCTTTTACTATTAACCAAATCTGCTATTTAGCAGCTCCCATACTGTATCTTTGCCCTCATTATGAGTAAAAATGTTACTTTAGCACCTTTAAGCTGCAACCTAAAAAAAATAAAAAACAACAACAACAAAAAAACCCAAAAACAAACAGATAGAGATAAACATTAAGATAGGTTTTTGGATGCCAGTTTCTAGTTTGAGAAGATACCATCTAATTTACTACTATAGGTTTAATGACTAGAATGTATCCATCCTGCATTGATTGTGCAGCAATGTATAAAGACTATAACTTTTCTGCATTTGGTGCCTTTTTTTTTTTTTACTTTTAAGCTAAGGACATAGAAAGTGGCAAAAGGATTTAACCCATGCAGTTAATGTCAGTTTACTCTCTTTTCAATTATTTCATTGTTATACAAAATGTCTGCTTAAATCCAAAGAAAGGTTGGTTACAGGTAGTACAAAGGTGGGCTACAGCTTTGCCAATGTTCAGTTTACATGGACTACTTGATTTGAAAATTCATTAGCACTCTTTAAAATTGAGAATTTTATTTATTACTGGAAAGAGAGAAATGGTCACCTTTCCCTAGGTTTTCTCTCTATTGTCATCGAATTTCTCCAGTATGTGCTGTTACCATTAACTTCTGTGTTTCCCTGTAGCATTACTCTCTGGAAAATTCCCCCTTCAGTAGGCTCTGAAGATTTACTCTACATTCACTCTTATCTTTCTGCCCTATTAAGCTCATGACAGCCATGTTCAAAACAGGAAAGCATTGCATAGACTTTTGGCACAGAAAAGAAATGTTTTGCAAGAGATGTGAAAAACTAAAGGAGGAATAACTGGGTAAGCAACAGATTGGAGAGCTTTACAGAGCAGAGTTCCTGCCTTTGGCTCAAGCCACCACCTGTTGTTTTAAATGCTTTGGAGACCTGCAAATTTTCCCTTGCAAACAAGAAACTTGAGGCCAACTCTAGCAGCTGAGCAGAAAATTTCTGCCTTTCACTAGCTAGTCATGTGTCATAAGATGGAAAGAGAAAATGTTTGTAGCATAGTCTCAAACTCTTCTTGTGGTTCACAAGATCCTCACCTTCAAAACAGAGGAAAACCAGAAAATAATATGCCTCATTGAATAGCATGGCCATTCAGGATCAAGACATGACAGTTGATGAGAAAGAGAAAAATCTCACCTTACACAGTTTTGGTTATCCATATTATCTACTCTAGGATAGTCACCATTATCAACGAAAAAACTTTAATGAAAACATTAAAGAAAACATGTACTATAACACATTATCTGTTGTAGATGTTGTAGATATTCTGAACAAATCTTAATCTCTTTTCCTTAACTTGACCTACATGCAGATTAACTGAATGGAAACAAGGCACTCCTCACACAGGAGTGTAGCAAAAAGTACTAACAAATAACTGGGACGCTGTACCTGATCTTCCCAGCACAATCAAGATCTCCTGCAGGTGATGCATCTGAACTACCCAGATCTGGCAGAAATCAATATCAGGGGCAGGATGCTCAGAAGCATCCTGCAGAGGCTGCTGGTAACACCCGCCAGCTCTTTAGTGTGCAGTAAGAAATTTGGGGGCAACTTCAGTTTCAGGGGTAGTCATGAACATACATCTTCATGCCTTTGCTCTGTCCAGCTGACATGTTATGTCTTATTTTTTTCCCTTAAATGTGATGTTCTTTTTTTCTATTCTTATTCTGTTATTGCTGATGTCATGAACTAGACTACAGCAACAGCTCAGTGACTAGAATAATGAGGCTTTACATGTGAATGTGGGAACATTAACACTTGTTAGAGTTAAGGTAAAATTCCAAGAATGTGTTTAAGAAAAATAATGAGGGGAAGACATTTTGACAGCATCAAAACATTTTGTTTCAGCATGCTGAAAATAACACACTGAATTTGAGCCTTTTGGAACACTCTTGTCGCTTCGATGGATTTGCAAGGGTCAGAACAAAAAATGTAGCTGAGGTTAAACTAAGCCCTTCAGCATGACTAACAGCTGTCCCTCTCTGACTCAACAGTAAAATGCAAAGAGCATTTTGTATACTATTTGAAATAGAGCTCATCTTCATTCAAATGTATATATGAACCTGTGCAGCTGGATCCATCTCTGGTGTTGCAGCTTTTCAAGTGCTTCACAAAGGGAGAAACAATGAACTTTTACAGTGGACTAAAAAAATGAACTTTTATTTTAAGGCTATTATAACATGATGTGGTTTGGTTTTGAGGTTAAATTAGAATTTTAAATGGTTGATGAGAAGGTAATTGTTCAAGTAAAACCAACACTGTGTAGGGAGGAATAAATACAGGGAAGAAAAACTCTAGAAAAGTTGTATTTTGGCTTTACTTGAAGTATTTCATTTAGACATGAAAGAAAAAGGTTGCTTTCATTTTGCCATTATGTAACTTATTTCCCCACCCTTATCTTTTAAGGGAGCTGACTTCAATCAAATTTCACATGAAAGATGCAATTTCTAATGAAAAAAAAGTCAAAACACTGTAACTGGCTTAGAGCTTGAAGGATAAATATTTATGCCTCAATTGCAATTACAGCTTGTTCTCATTCCTTTCCTACAGACAAATTGAATTTTGACTAATTCAGAACTGCAGAAAAACAGAAATGCTGAAAGAAGGTAATTCCCTCAACAATAACAGAACTGGCCCACATTTTCTATTGCTCACAGGCACTTGTGTCCCACACTCCCAGTTTGTCTGCTGAAAAATAATATCCGACGTCTACAACTTTGTCTTTCTTTGAAACAATCAAACTTTTACTCTTTTAGGGAAGGAGAACTGAGGAGCCAAAAATCCAGCAGCAAGAGGTTATCCATGTAAATCTGAAGACTGGATGAATGGATGCTTCTTGTCATTAAATCTTGGAGCAGCTACCTGAAGAAGCTGCTCAGTACACTGCTTGCTTATTATCCTTCCTCACAATGCAGAACCTCCAGCAGATCCCAGCTACCACGGGGCCTCATTACTTAATTTGAGGGGAATCTCTGCTTTTGTCTAATTTCTACAGTAATCCCAATATTGTTTTCAGTATTAAACTCTTGTTTTCAAAAAGCTGGATAACACCTGACAGCACAATACTCAATGTTCCTTCCTTATTGTAAGCAATGTTTATGCATCTGGATTGAATCTCTGAGTCAACATAAAAGAAATGCTTTTGAGTATTAAATTTCAATTTTTGCAGAAATATTTTTCCTGAAGCAGCATTTAATTTCTTTATAGACTCTCTAAACCACTTGAAGAGTTCCTCTGGGCTGCTACAAGACTGGCTGGTGAAAAGATTGCCCATTTGTCTCATCCTTCTGGAAGAAGTGGCACCTTATACTCTCAGCCACACTTTAACACTGTGGTTTGGGTATCCATTTAACTTTTCAGTCCCTGCACATCGTGCTGTTTCTGCTGCTAAGATTTACAGCACTTTGAAGTGGGGTTTAGGTTATAATTGCTGGATTAGATGCCCAAGTACAGCGAAGATGCTGCCAGCATATCTCCTGGGTATAGCACAGAGACTGCTGCGGGTCGGTTCCCATCCTCTTCCTCCACATAATCTCAGCATGTTTCAGATCCTCTCAGATCCTGCTAGATCAACAGAGAAAATATTTTTTACTGTAGTTCTCCCTCCTCACACTGCCAATGCAGGACCACACTGGAGGACCTGCACCACCAGGTTTTTACTCTTTGTTGAGGGACCCTCACTGTAGAATAAGGCAGCTTAAAAATTCTAATTTCCACATCATAAAGCAGACACAGGCAATTGATTTAAATGGCAGGACAAGTTTTTGTTGCCTTTTAATGTGAGTCACTCTTCAATATACCGTCACTTTACTTTCCCTCTATATTTTCATCCATTATGAGAAAACTTTACCATGAAATTTAGTTTTTCTTTCCTAGCTGTCACCCCTAGCAAAAAAACAGTATTGTAGGCAAATAAAGGATTTCTTTTGAGCTCTCCAAAAATATTGCTATCTGTAGAACATTAGTCTCTTTATGACTGCAACTAAAAATGTGTCCAACACCATGTACATGTCTGCATACAAAACACTCCTAAGTGGTGCTATGAGGACAACGAGCTTACTACAACCTCATCCTTTTCTTTCTGATTTATTGAACTATTGATACAGTTTATTCAATGTGAGATTGAGAATAGTATACAGACTATTTTTGCCAGGTGGCTTATTCTTAGTGAAATTATGGATTCACATTTAATTACTCTACAGTTTGTCATTCACAGTTCTTACAATTTCCTGTCAATGTTCATTGTAAATCTTGGATTTCAGGTATTTATCTTTGCCACATTTTAGTATTCAAGTTGGATGTCTTCTTTTAGATTAAAAATCCTTGAATACTTTCAACTGAGATCACTTCCCTCTTTCTGAGGAGAGTGACAAAAAATAAATTCAACATTTTACCTTTAGTAATGCTCTAACCCCTTCTTCATTTTCCCTAAGAATTAACTTCTTTTCTCTCTCTGGATGACTTTCAGTCACTTCTTCCACATCCAGTGTCCTCTGTGTGTGTGTGAGGGGAAAGAGTAGAAACCATTATAAATGTAAATGTTAAACTTGAAGTGTCACAGAAAAGGTGTTATCACAAAACAACCCCAACAAACAAAACAAAACAAATACCAGGCAATTTAGAAGCAATCTTATTCTTTTTTCAATCTGAACTATCAAGGTTTTAATTCTACATAAACTCTACCAGAGCCAAGACATACACACATTTTATTAACTTTCTATTTCATAGTGTAAATACTACTCTCTGGCTCCCTTCATCGTTTAAAGCTATGTAGTTTTTAAAGTTAACAGTTCCCTCTCTTTGGGAATTAAGGTATGTCAGGGATATCACTCATTTCTGGTCTCTTTGTACAGATTTCTATCACACTGACAGCATCACATACTCTTAAAACCTTTATGGCTGCCTTTGAAATGGCTCTGCCTTAAAAGGACTCAGTTTTATTTGGATACTTAGGAAGTATAAATTTACTGGAAGTTATTAAATTGCTGTGTTTATATATACCTGTATGAATTCTCAAAGTCAAAAATCTTTGATACAATAAAGAAGAGAGTGGCAATTTAAAATTAGTTGCTCCAAACAAATTTTAAATAGTACTTTGAAGAGGAAATATTTTTCTCATTTCAGGTGTTTGCTTATATTTCCAGGAAATATTATTTGGAATTTTCATGTGCATTACCATTACTTTAAAATGTGAAGGTCTCACTTGTATATGGATTTCATTCTGATTGAAATTACTCAAAATATTCATAGATGTTTTTGAGTGTCAATACATGTGCCTGTGTATAAAACTGAAAAAAAAGGCAGGCAAGCAGAGGTGAAGTGTTCTGCCTTGACCATATAATTCATTCATAGTGTGTCCTTGTACACTAGCCATTCCTAAGCATTTCAAAAACATTTGCCTTGGTCTTAGAGTCCTTTTGCACTCTGTACCTTCACTACAAATTTAATTCAAGCTAACGGATTTGGGCTAAGGTTCCCTCAACAACTGACATCAGATGTTGCTGCAGAGTGAACTAAAGAAAAGAAAATGCACTGAAAGCCTTGGAAAAGATTAAAGCAGAGACTTTTCCCATTGACATGTATTTTAGCTTCTTTCAGCATCTTGAAGAGGTTTTGAAGTGGGTAGCAAATTCATACTCAGATTAAACTGAAGGCAAATTCATGATTCTGTACTTCAAGATATCCATAAAATTATTTAAGCATTTTAGAGCAACTCAGGGTATATTTTCAGTAGCACTGAAAACATTTTTTTGTACCAAAAGTCTTTGTCTTTGGGGTTTTTGTGTGCTTGTCCCTGAGGACCATGAAGGAGCCAACACTCAACACAGACTCACAACAAATACTTGCCTTTCTAAATTATTTGAATTATCTGACTGTTACAAATCTTCTCAGTGCTCTTTCATCCACATTTCTTCTGGTGTGCATTGATGCATTTGCAGGTCTGCCAAGCTATCCATACAGAAACATCCCTTCCCATCCTTTACATCATTACAGACAGTCAGGTCCCAGGGGCCAGTATCACCCAATTGGTTGCTAACTCATACCAGCTAAGCACCAAGGTACTAACTCTCTTTTGTTTTCAAAAAATATAAAGGAACTTGATTTTGGAAGAGAAGGCTGTTTTCACTGAGGGAAAACTGAAGTCCTTCTGACTGCTTGCTGTTCTGGAAGAGCCTGTGCTGCAGTCAGTATTCCCCAAGCAGCCATAACCCCAGGGCACACACATCAGAGGCAAGAGGGAAAGCACCATGACTTGCAGCTCCTACACAATTCTCTTCTAGAAGAAAGAACTAATTCTCCTTTCCTAGCCTGTAGGAAAAGGCTAACACTGCCCTGAAGCTCACTTCTATTTTTCTCTTTCCTGCATCTCACCTTTTGTCAGTAGACCAATGAAAATTTATTGCTTTTGCTTGTAAAAGGAAGCAGGATGATTGTTTTGAAAATTCTATCTACTCTGTAGTAGCTTTTCAGCTACTAGTTTTCACAAACTGGTACCTAAACTAAGAGCAGAGATTAAATCAAATTAGTTGCTCTGAAACTGCTGTGATGAGTGAAGCAATATTTTTTTTAGAAAATGCATAAAATAAAATGTCAGGAAAAGGTGAACAGTCTCAATGAGGAAAACTAATAAATATTTTAAAGATATGCTGGATTTCTCACTGATCTTTTTTTCTCTGATAACACTAAGTGGTTTCACTTACCTTTGATCTTTGCTCTGATTTTATTAGGAATTGAGTTTGAATCTCTTATGAAAATAAGAAGCTAGAGTAAAAAGGTGTAAGAGCCAGAAGGCAGAGGGGAGAAGATCTTCAATCACAAGTAAATGTGAAGAGATAGTCTCTTCACTCTCATTTTCCAGGGAATTAGTTCAAGGGTCAATATCCTTGGCAGGCTTATTTTAAAGCCAACTGGGCATTTTATGGGCAACTGTGAGTATGCTCACAGACAGATCGCTAAACTAGGAGACAAAATTTGAATTACAGGAAAGTTTGAAGTGAAATTTCAGTCCTGAGAAAAACTCTGATATGTCAACTCTTGCTTCTGTCCTGTATAGAAAGGGAAGGTTTTCATTGGAAAGCTAGTTGATGAGAGATTAAAAGTCTTGTTAGACTGAAAAGCCATCTCATGCTGGCTAAACCATTTTCTTTGGCCATGCATAACACTACAAACTGCCCTTAAATTTCACTGTTATAATAAAAATGTGCCTCAATGACCCTAAGAGATCAAAATCCTAACAGTAACACTTACCTAAAATACTGTGAAAGAATTGAAAACTATAACTACTTTTGGAAACAGAAAAATAGGTAGTTTTGATATTTCTGTATTTTAGAATAAGAAAGGTAATAAAAATAGAACAGAATTTACTAAAATGCAGGAAGTTTCAATGACCATAAACTAAAACACAAGAAGTTCCAACTCAACATGAGGGAGAACTTCTTTAGGTTGGGTGTGGCAGAGCACTGGAACAAGCTGCCCAGGAAGATTGTGGAGTCTTCGCCCCCTTTGGAGGCATTAAAACCCCACTTGGGCATGTGATGATGTGCATCACCTGCTCGAGGTAACCCTGCCTTGGCACCAAGGTTGAACTGGATGATCTCCAGAGGTCCCTTCCAACCACAACTGATTTAGGATTAATTGTAACAGAGGATAATATTTCAACCCAGATCAGACTCAGTTTTGTGAAACACCAATTGCAAGTCAGACAGGAAGACAAAGGTCAAAAGATAGTAGTTTTCAGTATTTGAGAATAAGGTGAGAAAGTGTCATAAGGATCATCAAGAACATATTGTGAAAAGACTTATCGTTGGGGCTTGGATAAAATGTCCCAGCAACAGTACCAAAAACTTGAAGAAAGCTGCAGAAATTCCCTGAATGTGAGCTAGGTAAGGTACTAAAAAGAAGATACTAAGCCAGGGAAGACATTAAAAGTTCGGCTGCTGAAAAATAAAAAAGGCAGATTTTTTTCTCTCTGCTGGCAGGCCCCGGAGAGCTCAATCTGCCAGATTCCCTCACAGCTCCAGCAGTCACCACCTAACATGATGAGTGGCAAGGATCAAGCAGAGCAGCCAGATCTGGAGGAGGAAGAGGATAAGATGTATGAAGAAAATAGGAATAAGGGAGGAAAGTGGCCAATTAATTACAAACAATAATAAATGTTCTTTTAAAACAATTTCATTGTGAGGTTTTCAAGAGGTTTAAAAGGGAATAGAGAAGCAGGAAATATAGAGCTGATGTGAAATGTGTTTCATTTTCATGTTTTGGTGTGAAGACACAGCACACCATTCTTTTGTCCTTATTATTACAGATGTGAAAAGGAAGAAATCTTTTCCATCCCCATACAGCTCTGCAGCCTTTTTTCAAGGGCTGGAGAGAGAGTGATCAGTGTAGGAAATGAATGAAAAAAAGAGTATGTCAGGACAAATGCATAATCATAATCAGATGCTTAAGGGATCTGGATTTTCAGGGGAGTGACTTCAACACACTTCAAGAAAGCAGAAAGGAGAGTGACACAGGAGAGAAGATGTCTTTCTCTGGGGTCCCAGAAAAGCAGCTGGAAAGATAATAGGGAGGAATTAAGGAAGACCAAAGTCAGAGAAGGACAGAAAGGAATTAGACTGAATCAGGAAAAGAAACAAAAGGACCAGGCATGTGAGTTGTTTCTAGCAGGGCAAAAACAAACAAACAAACAAACAAAACCCGTTAGGTCAAAGAAAAGAAGTGATAGACCCAAGGAGTCTTATGGGCAGCGCAGAGTAACACTATCTCAAGAGAACTGGACAAACAGAGTTGTAGGTGTCCTTTGGGACACTGTCAGAAAGGAGCCAAAGTCAGCTCAGGATTGGTGGCAGGATCCTGTGGGTGAGGTGATGTGTGGAAGCAGGCACAGGCACATTTAGAAAGCAAATAGCCTTTGCATCACTTCATTTCTTTCAGAAGACTGGAAGAATAATATGCTGAATGGAGTGATTTAATCCCCTATAAATGATGGTGGCACTGTGTATAATCAACAACTGCATCCACCATGCTAAGTAATAATTCTCCTGCATCAGTCAATAAAGAATTCCTAAACTCACATAAACATAACACACACTAACTGCACCCAAGGAACTATTGCAGTGTATCACATCAATATTTACCAGTCTAATGTCTCCCCAAGCAGGCATTGTCAGGATACACCCGAAGGGCCTCAGTGGAGTTGTAACAGCATCCTGTATGCAAAATCTGTGGTCTAAACAGTAGTTTAATAGGCTGCAATGTGAGAGAATGTAGCAGGTACTGCCTATAACACCAGTCATCCATGGATAGTGTGGGAGAAACTTCCAGCAGGAATAACAAAACAGATTCAAATTAATGGCAGCAACACAATCATTCCACCAGTGCTTTGCAAACACCATACTGGGCACAAATTTGCAAATATAGCCTAAATTTGATAATTGGTTATGCTACAATTTTAAATTGCAGTGTAAGCACACAAGAAGAAAAAGAAAAAAACCCAGAAAATCCCGAGCTTCCTGGCATCATGGAAAACATAAGATGAACCCTTGAAAGGGAAAACTCCTAATTAATGTAGCCGCATTCTTCTGTTTTAATTTTGTGGAATACATGATGATGGAAGAGATCACGCTGTATCATTTCCCCCAATAAAGATGCATTTGCACTAAAAACATGTTCGCTTTCACTCAGAAGCATTTCAGCTTGCAATGATGGCTTCCAAACCCCTCCTAAGCTGTTGCCAGAAAGAAGATGCTCTTTTGGAGGACGTGGAAGTGATATAAATGCCAAAGAGACAAAAGTAAAAGTTGAATCTTTTCACTTTCCACTATTAACAATTTGGCTGCCTCTGAAGTACTTAAAAATTAACTTGTTCCTCTGATTTTATATATATATATATATACATACATATATATATGTATATAGCCTCTTATTACTGCAAGCAGAAAGTGTAACATCTCATATTGCAGGAAGGACATGAACAACATTCAGAAATTTTAGAGAGCAATTTGAAAAAAAAAAAAAAGAAAGAAAGGAACCAGCCCTTTTTCCCAACAATACTTGATCTAGACAAAATACACAGTAGGAGTTATAATGCAGACCTAAACCAGTACCCTCTCAAGTAACCTCAGTGCTACTGTGGTACTACAGAAACGGGGGAAGTGTGATGGCCCTTCTCTGACAATAGCAGGAAAACTCATGATAATTCCAGTTTAAACTAGTCTGCAAGTGAAAAGCAGGATTCCATTGCAGTCATTCAAGCCAGACTCTGTCCCTCTCCAGCCAACCTCAGCAAACCGTTTTCAGATCACAGGATATTCTGAGCTGGAAGGAACACAAAGGGATCATCCAGTCCAACTCTTAAGAGACTGGCCCACTGGGGAATTGAACCTACAACCTTGATGTTTTCAGTATCATACTCTATTTCTTTATGGAAAGCTGCCATTCCAACAGTTCTTTCAAACATTTGAAGATGCACTTTGGAACAGAAGAAAGGGCACCTACTTGAGTCAGATTTTCTTTAAAATGTATCAAGCCCATATATTTTGAAATCTCATTCTCAAACCAGCAAGTTGTGGTCTCTTTTTTCTGAGCACTTAGAAATCAAACTTTCCACTTACTTTCTACAATGAGAAACATCACAAATCCCACAAAAATCTCCGTTCCAGTGTTCAACACACAAGTGTCATGAGATACCTGATAAAGCAAGAAATAGCAATCTCCTAAATGGCAAAGCCCACAATTCTTTGCTCTCTAGGTGATTCAGAGATTTAGGTTTTATCTTATTTGTTTATCCATGCCATCAAAAACTGTCTGCGAGCCCATCTCAAGAGATCTGCATACAGCATTTATTTTTTGATTCATTTTTCCATGACTTCATATATAAATGTAGTGTGGGTTTGGTTTTTTGGTTGTTTGGTTTTGGGGTTTGTTGGTTTTTTTTGGTTTTTTTTTTTGGTTGGTTGGTTGGTTTTGGCTTAAGTTTTTGGGGTTTTGTTTTGTTTTGTTTTTTGGGGTTTTTTTCTTGTTTGCTTCATTCTCTTTTTCTAATGAAAGGGTGAAAAAGGAAGAAAGTGTGATTGTTTCCACACTTGAATTCATTTGCACAGACTTTATGCTTTGGGACTACATAGCCAAGAAATACAGAAGTACTGAAAAGGCCTCTGATAAATGTAGCACAGTGGCATTTATTTTGTTTCTCTTCAACCAGCCTCCTCCCCCAGTTCTCTGTGTTTCCTTAAGACTTTTAATTGAGTAAGTGGTCTGGAACTAGAAAAAGCTTTTTCCCAAGTCCATTCAATCAAAAATAAATAATAACAAGCAAGTATAAAGGAAGATTTATCTGGTGGATTCCTACCACAGATAAATGCAACCATAGACACCAATTGATTTGCAAATGCTAAATATTTTCAAAAGTGCATGAGTAACTTGGAAGCTTGAGTTCCATATTTAAAAGACAGTTAGGAATCTTGCTTCCACTGATTTCTGGAGAAATTCAAAATGCCTCTTTCTGAATTAGCAGTATCCAAAGCACAAATATCAGGTTGGCTAAGCTTCATTCTGGCTGGCTCTGCCTCTAATCACACCCTCTATATCCCTGCTAAGGTACCATTCTTCATCTAAACAAAGAATTACTGCCATCCTTCCAGAAAATCCCTGACATGTGTCCCTCTGTCCAGAAAGCTTAAAGTAATTGCAAACCCCCAATAAGTAATTAGGGGCATATCTGTGCCTATGCAAGGCAGAGAGTGATCTGCAAACCATCTTGCACTGGCCCTTCTTCCATGATTTGGATACATATTTTAAAAGTCTATGCTTTTAAATTGACTTTCAAATAAAAATATCCATACCTGATGTCACAAAAACTTGACAAAAAACACTTTCAGTTCATGTTTTTGCAGGAAATATTAATAGAACTCTCTGAGGGATGCTTGATAACAGAAATGGCTGTAACAGCTGAAAGGAACCTCATCTGAATGGGAAGTTCAGACTTAAAAAGACTTCTTAACCAAATGAAGCATCTTTACATTACGACATAAAAGAGAATGACACAACAGCAGTCTCCTCTCAGACTGAACTTTCCTCTCAGACTGCAAAGACTTGACAGAAGTGAAAAGAAGCCTCAGTTCTCAGCATGCTTTCCACCCTCAGCAGTGTACCAAGCTATCACACTTCCACTGGGATGCCAGAAGCCAGGAGAAGGTTATCTGCTCGAATTTGACTACTGATCTTTCTTCAGAAGCAATGCTTGACCTTTATTTTCTGAAAAATGTCTTAAAAGTAACACTTCATGTCTATCACCACACAAAAACCTGCCAGACTATCTAGAGGCACAACACTGAATATGTAACTATGATTTCTTTGATGCTGTAAGGTTTATTCCTCTTGAACTCAAGGTCTCAGTTCAGGCCTTACCAGGGAAGCCAGCCTTACAGCTGTGTCAGGTTCATGTGCAGCCAACCCATAAAGCTGTCACTGCTTTAAAGTCTCTAACGCCTTCCAGTACTCCCAACAGACAAAAATCCCCAGCCATGTTAGCACAGTTGCCTGAAATATGTTCTGAAATACATCCTGAAAACAGAATTAGGACAAGCAGAGCTGAAGATAAATTATTTCACATCCACTGAAATCTGAGTAGATTTCAGACTTTGAGTTCTACATAAGATCCTTGATAACACCAACAGTTCCAGCACACAAAACTTCACTGTTACTAGCTGACAGTGCAGACATAATTTCTTTTGCTCCATGATACAGCACATCTATGAACCAAAGGTGAACCTTTCCAAACAATGCCTCTACCATTTGGTTCTAAAGCACAACAGAGCAACAAAAGAATATATAAATCCCCACACAAAAAGCCAATCATTTTAAGTCCCCTCTTTTTTTTTAAGCAGAAGAGGGTTTATGCTACAGTTTTGAACCCCAGCTTTAACAAAACAGAGAAATTATGCCTAGTTCTTTGCCTGAGATTGTTACTGTTACCAAAATATGGACAGAGAAGAATAATGGCACCTAGAGCAGCTCCCAGTGGATATTTCTCCTCAGTAACAGATGTGTGTGTGAACATGTCATGAAATGCCTAGCAAAGGAAGCCAATGTACAACGAGTGACAATAAAAATAATACACAACATCGAGAGAATCATGCTCCACTAAATTGTGTCAGAGGGTTGGTGCTGAAGCACCAGTGGAGTTGCTGGGGCACCCCAGAAAGCTCCAGATGGATGAGATTTAAGTGCCTGCCTCTCAATTGCTTTGTGGTCCACAGAGCTGCTATTTCCAGCACGAGGCAGGCATGACACAAAGCTTGCCTGGCATTTTTTCAGTTATACAAGATGATTAAAACTCTGACCCAAGAAGCCTGCCACCACTTCACTCTTCTGACACGATTTGCCAAGCTGATAATTTATCCTGTCTCTGCTGGCTAACAACAGAAACAAGAACAACAGCTTTGCTCTTGAATGCTCTCTGCCCATTTGGCATCAAAAGCTCACACAAGCACAGAAATGTCAGATGATTATCCAGAGAAATTATGGCAAGGAGGATGGAGAGCAAAACGTTGCTATTGTTTCTCATCTCAATTGGCAATAGAGAAGGAGAACTGAATAAAGTACTCAAAGAAGGAGGACAACAAGGCTGCTACTTTGAAAAAAACCCAGAAAGCTCCAGATGGTTGTCATTTTCACAGAGCTGCCTCAGCTCTTTGTGACACATAGCCTGCACTAGTGCCAAGCTGTCAGAAGCACAGTGTAAAATGGTCAACCAGAATCACAAATGGGGTCCTTGAATGTACACAGTGGAGTGTCAAATATGAACTTAACATTTCCTCTCTTGAGACTGCAGTCTAGTATGTCTAAGTACATACATCAAAGGAATTCCAAAAGGACTGGAAAGGGCAAAATATTATTTAACCCACAGGATAATCTACAGTGGAATACTTACCTATATTATTCATAGACTATTTATCATTAGTAATTTTTTGTGCTCTTATTTACATACATTTGCCTCTGTGTGCTCTGACCCTGACAGATTTGATGGTTAGTTTTTATATTTTACATGGATTTTATTTTTTTAGCTATTTAACTGTGATTTTCACACTGTTTTAAGAGCTGTAAGGGAAAGGAACCGACGTTATACCCAATACAGAGGGTTTCTGCAAATAAAGTACCTACAAAATGATTAATCAATGACTTTTTCTATAATGGAAAGGTGTGATTTGCACCATTAAAGGAGTAGTTCATCACAGCCCTATTGGACATGTTCCTGCTCTGAATCAGCCACAGCAGGAATTTTGTCAGGAGTAATTACCCACAGGACTAGCCACAAAAATCAGACTCATTTCATGGAAATCCCCAAAGGATAACCACCTCACTGAATTTTGTTGACTACTCATGCAGAATTAATCTAAACAAGCATTTCAGTGAGAAAAGGCTCTAAAACTTGGTTCAAAGCTGTGAAATTAACTTGTCTTTCAGTCAGCTTTAAAATGGTTCTTTTCATGTTCAACAAAGGATTAAAAGAAATAATGAAAAATATGAAACCCTACCATATGCCTGTGGGATTTCTAGAAGGAATTTAGGGTCTCTATAGAATGGCAATTCATACATTCAGAGAGTTAAATATTTTCTTACTTACACAACAGGAAAATTCCTGAATAGGTAGTAGAAACCCAAGGAGTAAGCCAACATGACAATTTAAAAAGTCCCTAGAAAGACAGAGGGACGTCAGAAGACAGCACATCAACTTCAGGCTTCAAAATGTGCTAAGGAGCAGCCAAGGCTGACACTTCCCCACCTGGCTGATGACTGCCTTCCCAGCAGGAGTTTGTGCTGGTGTTGTCTGCACAGCAGTGTCTTTATTTCAGCCACTAACTCTGTGTTAGCCAAGGAAAAAAACACTATGTACACCTATAGTTTGGGTGTGGTCCTGTTTACAAACAAGTAAAACTTGCCCAGATGTGAACAGTCCATAGAACTCCAGGTTCCAATAACAATGAATATCATGCCTACTACCCTTTTTTTGCTCTTGTGGATCCTACATACTGCAGAGCAATTTGGCTGCTACCCAATTAAGCACTCACAAGAGTGCTGAGTTTAAGGATAATCTACAAGGGGGATATTTGCAGACTTAGAGAAAATATGTGATAAATTTTTTGGAGGTAATGGTGGTCAATGATTTTTTTTTTGTCTGCTGACTTGAAAGCATGAAGTTTTTCATCAGTCTGAGTAAACCCGTTAACTTAGAAGGTATACAAATTCTGAGGACATGAAATACAAGGTCTTCCTGAAGAGTCACACACAACATGTACTTTTTCTTTAATCATCTACCTGAATCCATAAAATCATCTCAATGGTAACTTTTACTGAGCAACAAAACCAGAAAACCCTTTAGCCAAATTCAGTTATGTTGCCAGCTCTGGTTCATATCTCTGGTACCATAGCAGTACTCACTGCAAGAATTACAAATTACAAGAATAATAGCTGACATCTGTCAGACTGTACTGCCTTTGTCATATAAGCCTAAACTGTTATATGGGAATTCAAAGTGTTCAGTAAATATTTTCTACAGAAAAACTACTGTAGGGTCAGGATTCAGTGTTACATGTCACTATAAAATGGGCTATCTGCTCCACGTACTAGGAGAAAAACTGGAAGATAAACATCAGAGGATAAACCTGCTTCCTCAGGAGATTGCACTGATGACAGGACAGAGTATCTATTTCCATCAGTGAAGTCTCATTCACTCAATATATTGATTCATGTGCCTTTCCTGAACCTTGTCTGAACCTAACACCTGTAATTTACCCTGAGTTTAATCCGTTAAAAAAAAAAAAAGAAAAGGAAAAAAAAAGCCTATTGATAAAAGACAGCACCTGGATTTCTAATCTAGAAGCTTTAAAAGTGTCACTAAGGTTATGCAGAGCTAGGGCTGTGTTGTACTGATTGTTCACTACTTTTATTAGTAGAAGAATTTATATTTTCTCCAGTCTTGCTTTCTGCAGCACCAGTATGCCTGTATGTATGCAGGCCTGCATCTGTGCACGTACAGCTGGCAAAATATTGTCAGCTTAGAAGCTGAAATTTTAATTGTAAATGTATATATGGCATTGCTTATCACAGCTTTATAAATACAGCTCAAAAAAAGTGCTATAGGAAACAAAATTATTTTAAAAATTTTAAAAAAGGGGAAAGAAATAAAGGTGAATTATTAAATGTCCTGATCTGTGGAGGACATACTGTCTTACTCTTCTAAGTAGCATAAGCAAATAGTAACAAGATATAATGGTCAGCTAATTGAGAACAACACCTTTGTTATTTCTTAGCTGCTAGAAGTCTTGTACTGAATATAATGCAGCGAAATAAATCTATGGATTAAATTAAACACTATCAAAGAAAAACTTATAAGAGCTGAAATGTGAAAGCATATGTAACCTTTCAAAATTTCATATGTTCTTCCATATATCTGGCCTTTGCTGGATATGTATTTATATATTGTCTATATATAAATATATAATTAGATATAATTAATGTAACAAAATATATTAACATATATTTTCTATAGTGGTAGACAGGATCCCTAGTTCACAGTCTTTCACAAAGTAAATTCTTTTTTTTGCCTTGTTGCTGATGATCTAACAGGGACTCTGTCCCTTTTACACAATAGAATTATTCTCACTCCAGTGGAAACTACAGATGGAGCTGGAGCACTCAACCAGAGAATGGTATTTTAGGAATAACTCTGGCCATTGTAAACTTGGAAACCTTTTTCTTTTTTCCTTTTGTTTTGCTTTGTTTTGGTTTTTTTTAGGGTAGTTAGACAGTTGCAAGACCTGGCTCAGTTACTTATAACTTCCATGTTCCCACAGAGGTCCAGGATATAGAAAGAGAAACACATCATCATCTCTTCAGGCAGCTGTAAACAGAGTTCAACAGAGAAGTACAAATGGCTCACACTTGCATTCTTCATTAAGATTAATAGATTCAAAAGCCAGATAGGAACAATCATCTTATCATGCACTCTGGTCTTCCATGTAACACTTGGACTTTCCCTGAATTTATCCTGGTGTCAAATTTAATTCCTATGATTTGATAATTTTCTTTAAATTTCTAGTGACAGAATACAAAACAAATACAAACAGAATACAAAGCAAAAAACATATGTGACTGTTGCAATGTTAATTGACTTCTCAGCTGAATTGTCTGAACTGTCTGATTTTTTCTTGTTTCCAGTCCAGGGAGTTGGATTTTACCATACAGTAGGGTCACCACTCTACCTCTGACATCATAATTCATGTTTTATATCAGTTTGATCACAAAATAAATGTTGTCATACATTATGTTCAAAAATCAGAAATAAATTACATTTTAAAAACATCTACAATATCTTATTGTTTATACAGAGGTATACTCTTCGAAAACTGGTTTGATTTTTCACAGAAAATTAGTAAGAGCAGAAATCTATAAACAGAATTATTACCTCCTTCCTCAGGGCCAGTTTGTCCTTCATACTCATAGGAGTTGACAAAACAAGTCCAAAAGAAGAACCAACTTTCTGCTTGTCATGTAAGAGTTAACCACAGCCAGAGACTTTTTTTCTATCAACGTACTGTGAATGGAAGATGTGGTGCTTATAATACTGCATGGCATAAGAATTTTTAATATTATTCTTACTCATTTCAGTATTTCTTTAATGAAATAACAACCTGTGAGTTAGTACATTAAAATGGTAGAACTTCTACTAATTTTAAAAAGTGAGAAAAAATGAATCAGCTTTTACATTCACTCACACAGCTCAAGAAGCAGATACTGTGGTGCCCAGGCATATCATGGCATCACTTCACATGTTTTCAGCAGATAAAGCTGGTCTGCTAAGTTGCCGTGGAAGCACCATATCTGGAATAATATAAACTTTTTTTGGGATTTACTTCATTTTCTCTAGCAGTTACAGAACCTCATGGCCAGAGGGAAATATCTTCTCACAAGTAGGGAATTCACTCACACCATGAATTTCAGGTTGCTCATTCCTTCTCTGGTCCAGGGGTCACAGACAAATGCTTTGTCTTCAGTGCTCTGTGACTAAATAAATATACACTTAATAAAACAGAACTATATTCTTATTAGTAATGTATTATCATGCATCCATGTTGCAAATAATTGGACAGGAGGTGCGTAGAAGACATTTTGTCCCTTAAAAAGGAATCAGTAAACTGAATAGCCCACTGCATTAACCATGGATTTTTCACATATTCATATGTAGAAGAATAAATGCTCTCACAAATGCAGGATGATGATGGAAGGAGTAGGCAAAAGCAGCAGCTGAGCTGTGAAAGAGAATTTTATTAAGAGAAACTTGACTGTCTGACTCTGCAATAATACAAACACGATTACTCTGAAGAAATTACTTTTCATAATCATATCTTCTCATTGTAGGATTATTGTACCATGAAAGTCTCCTTTTCAAGGAGCTGAACGTAGTCAGTTTGGGACTTTTTTGCTTTGACTATTCAGTGTGGAAGTACTATTAGAAGAACAAGAACCTACAATAATCCATCTTCCCCCATACTGACTTCAGCAACCATGGCAGAACCCCTTCTGATGAAGCTTTCTAGGCTCAAAATGTTTGCTGGGATGGAGGAGATGGGGCAGGACATGTACACTGGAGGATCACATTCTTCCTTGATTAGGTAGGTCATAGATTAACACATCTAAAAGTTTTCAAAACCATATTAATGAGTGCTTGCATTTGCCTTTGAAAGAAATACTTTCAGCTGTACTTGAGGTGGCCTGTTCAGTGAATGAGGTGTGAACAAGAAACTGGAACTAATACAAGGATTTCTACCTTGCTGTGAGAGGGGCTATTTGTCTGTCAGAGGTAGTTAGCTAAATTATTGGATGGATGGATGGATAGATAGATAGACAGACAGACAGACATGGCTATCATAGTTTAAGTATCAGCACACATCCTCCAAATGACATTTTTTCCTCAGTTGTAACTTTTGAATAATAAGGCAGGAGAGAAGGCAACTAGAACACCTAAGGAGGAAGCCAGAGGGCATAACCTGATCAACAAGATCATAACTATCTCAGATGCTATATTTTTCACCAGGCATCATATCTATAACTGTGATCTCTGCCACTTTACCTGAAGCAATGGAATGTAAACAAGTCAGCATTGTTAAGTCATCGGGGCTGAATTGGGCTATTAGCATCAAAGAAAAAATCCAAAACATTTTTAACAAAGTCAGACTTACCAGATTTGAGATTTTATTCTCTTTGGGGATGTGAGAAGACTTGAAGACATTTCAACTAATGGAGGAAATCTTTTCCACGGGGTTGTTTTGCTCTTCATGGGGTTTTTTTGAGTTTGGTTTTTGGGAAGGCTGGGGGCAGGGGTGGAGGAGGGTGCTGATTTTTTCATTTATTTGTTTGGTTTAGGGGCTTGTATAGCTAGAGCATAGTCAAGTTTCCCAGAGACAGCTTCTAGAAATTGTTTGTATTTTATAATAAAATAGGGAAAACAAATATCACAAAAATAAATGATCATTTGTAGTTACCTCGAGTATAGTTTAACTTCTTGCACAGAAATAACCTTTAATCTCTCCCATGTTCTAGATTTTACTTTTTATAGAATGCCTTCATTTCACCAGGATCATAAAAAATAATTTTAGCCTGTGAAGGTTTCTTAGCCTTCATGTGGGTAAAAAGGTTTAAATGTTATTGGCCTGCTCTGAATGCAATCCTACAACTCTTGGAGGACTCTGCATAATATTTGAACTTTCCTAAATGCATCAGTTGAAAAGATACTTGTCTGTAACTTCTATTACATTGTTCCCTGCAGTTTTTATTGCCTCAGGGTTGTTCTCTTCATTTTCAATGAGGTTCAGAAAATCTAAAGGGCAGGTCTGAGAAAAAATACATTCCAAACTTGAAAGTTCAAACAGCTTTTTTGAGTTTCACCTCTATTCTTTGTTACATGATTAAATTCTTCAAAATTCCAACTCCATGTGGTCATTTACAGTTGTACAAAGTGCAGTCATGCTTCTCTAGCAGCATGTGTAAGTCAAAGTAGACATGCCAAAATTAATTACAAATCTGGCTTTACATACATATAGTTCACCATATCAATTATGTACCAAAGGTCCTTATAACTGAAGTGCCTCGAGTATAGTTTAGCAAAAGGTCCTGTATGATACCAGAGGCAGCAAATATTTCTGAATGGTTTTAAGTTATCTTGCCAGGAAAATCAATGAACATCTGCCCAATAGAAAAAAAAAATCATTTCAGAGACATAATATGATAGAATTTTCAAATTTAAGACATTACATTTTTATTTTCAGCATAAAGGTATGCATCACATATCACAGAATGGTTTGGATTGGGTGGGATCTTAAAGATCACAGAGTTCCAACTCTCCTGTGTGGTAAGTCTTGTCCTCTACTATGAACAAAGGTTTTTTTATATATTGTAAAACCCAGAGGGATATTTAAGGAGTTTGATTTTTACCTTTCCTTGACATTTCTACAACTTGAAGAGACAAGTGCATCTAAAGTAAGCTACATTTTATACTGAGGACACCAAAATAATAAATCAAAGAGTAAAATTCTCTGAAGTGGAACACAGAAATTTGCCTCCTCTTCAGAGAGCTCTAGTCTCAATGTCATAGCTGTCCTACAAGGAAAAGTTACATTCATACTGAAAAATCAGCACTTGCAAACAAATATAGGCATAACCACAGAGAAAGTGAGCACATGCTAGGAACATGTATAAGGTGATGTGTCTTAAGGAAGAAAACTACAAATATGTGAAAACAGGAAGTCTTTTTTCAAAACCTTTACAGTGACACACCAGTTTCCATCTACTAGTATCTCTGTTCTTAAGTAATTAATGTATTTGGCCTTCTGTCACAAATAGAAAACAGAATTAAGAACTCAGTCATTAAATTTACAAATACAGAAGGAACTCTACCATTCACCTCAGCAGCATCCACAGGCATATCTGATTTTGTACACTGGCGCTCTGCAACAACAAAAATTTTCAGTAGCCATAATTATGGTTAATCTTAATGTGAACCTTACTGTAACTTCTGAAAGGTGACAAACTACAGCAGTGAAGAAACATTCTTGCCAGATTCTTCAGCAGATGATGAAACTACAGTATCTATCTCCTAGTCTACAAGATACTGCAAGTGTGAGTGGTGTGCCTTCACATACTGTTAAGAGCACACACTAGGACCACTACCAGTAAGCCAGGCCTAATGCAAAGAGAGAGCTGTGCTTTTGGAGAATATAGCTCAGCCACAGGCAAAAGTGCACTGAGAAAAAGGGAGAACATGTAAAACATATATGTCTCTTGAATTGTTTTGGTTTAGCTAAATTATTTTTATTACAGTGTTTATAGCCACACATAAAATAATTTCTTCTGAGGGATTTGAGCAATAAAGGATTGTGTTTATTCAAGACTTCCCTTTTTGCATTTAAAATGACCTCTAATTTAAATGGTTACAAGCAACTGCTCTAACTCTCATTATTTTGCAGTTCTTCCTTTTACCTACATCACTCCTCATTATCACCTCCACTAGGCTAATGTATTATTAAAATTTCATCTGCAGCTGTTGTTTGTATGGCAATAATACTTAAGCCATTATGCCATTTGTACTTATCAAGCTTTTAAACTGAAGTGAATACAAGTTCCATCCCTTCATGTTTTTCAAGTTCAGACCTGAGACAAGACCACAACACTGAAGACAATCTCTCAGATTAGAAACTGTCCTTGCTTAGGCTAGATACAAGGATCTGAACATTTTTGAAGATCAGTTTTTGATTTGATTACAAGCAACTTTTCCCCGCTAATTTTTCATATCCCACTTCTCAGATATACTTAATTTCAAGAATCTGCATTGCAATGAAGGATCTTCTGGCAAACTAAGAATCTTATAAGTCATATAGTCATAAAGAAAGGGAAAAGCTACATTAAAATCCACTGTGCTCCTCTGCAGGAATTTCTAGCAAAGATGTGAGTAACATAGATTCACATGTGTCTGCACTAAAATAGTCTCTGCTGTCCACTCATCCATCAATGGAGGGAAACAGAGTGATGTTTAAATAATGCATACAAAATCCACAACTGCTCAGGACTGAAAATGGATACCAATGCAAATAAATCAGTTCAAAAATAAAGCCAAGAACAGTACAATTTCAAATCATGACTTTGTCAGAACAGCAAAACTAACCTCTGTTCTGAAATGGAAAAAAAAAAATTAACAGGATGATGATGAATCCCCAGTAATGTATCTAAAATCAAAATACCTGACATAAGCAATAGGACTCCCTCTAATACTACTTCAAGGTCTCACAAGAATAAATCTACTCCATTACTGTAATGCATGCAAGTGCCTATGAGTTCTTCTACCCAGACACTGATTGAGCTTGACTTTGTTTATTTAGGAATGGGTCACTAATTCAGAATTATGGAAATGAAAGAAAATAGGAGAAGACACACAAGGCAGTCTCATCGGGAAAGCTGTATTGTTGTATGTCCTCTTGGTTTTGTGAACTTTCACTAATCCACTATTGTTTCATACATTTCTCACCATTTTATTCTGCTTCATTTTTCTTCTGGTCCATTTCATTATTTTTTGTTTCTCTTGCTCGCAGTCATACAATAAAGGAGACAGTTCTGCTGGACAGGAATACAAATTGCATAGGAGTTAGTCACACCCTTGGTGTAAAATCATTCCACAGATTTCAGAAACTTTAAAAGGTCAATATTGTTAACAGGGCAACAAGATCAAAACATTAAGATCAATAAACTAAGTACAGCTTCAAGTGCAAATAATTCAAAATTTAAAAGCAAAGCAGAGAGGTGAAAGTCAGAGGCAGCATTGAAAGGTGTATAAAAATGCATGGCAATTAGACTGGTGAGCAAGATAGCTCAAGCTCACCAGTCCAGCAAGTCGTACTGGGGAGGAAGATAACTCCATTTACCAAGCCAGCCTTACAGATTCAATTGAGCCTTTGTGTGAGGTCTCAGTTTACGCCCTGAAGTGTGAACTTTGATTTCCTTGATTTTATTTGGAATAATATAGCTGGTAATACAAATTTGGCATTCTCCCAAATCCAACAGAAGTATTATTTTGATTATGGGGACATCTTCCAGATCTATATTATCACTGTATAAGTGCTATAAAGAGACTGCTTTGTGAGATGGTGCACTGCTTACACATACCTTCACAACTTGGAAATATACACCCTGTATACATTTCACAGATATGGTTAAATTTTTTTGTTTTGGTTTTTTTTTGTGGTTTTTTGTTGGTTTTTTTTGTCGTTTTTTTTTTTTTTTTTTTTTTTTTTTTTTTTTTTTTTTTTTTTTTTTNAGTGAATACAAGTTCCATCCCTTCATGTTTTTCAAGTTCAGACCTGAGACAAGACCACAACACTGAAGACAATCTCTCAGATTAGAAACTGTCCTTGCTTAGGCTAGATACAAGGATCTGAACATTTTTGAAGATCAGTTTTTGATTTGATTACAAGCAACTTTTCCCTACTAATTTTTCATATCCCACTTCTCAGATATACTTAATTTCAAGAATCTGCATTGCAATGAAGGATCTTCTGGCAAACTAAGAATCTTATAAGTCATATAGTCATAAAGAAAGGGAAAAGCTACATTAAAATCCACTGTGCTCCTCTGCAGGAATTTCTAGCAAAGATTTGAGTAACACAGATTCACATGTGTCTGCACTAAAATAGTCTCTGCTGTACACTCATCCATCAATGAAGGGAAACAGAGTGATGTTTAAATAATGCATGCAAAATCCACAACTGCTCAGGACTGAAAATGGATACCAATGCAAATAAATCAGTTCAAAAATAAAGCCAAGAACAATACAATTTCAAATCATGAATTTGTCAGAACAGCAAAACTAACCTCTGTTCTGAAATGGAAAAAAAAAAAATTAACATGATGATGATGAATCCCCAGTAATGTATCTAAAATCAAAATACCTGACATAAGCAATAGGACTCCCTTTAGTACTACTTCTAGGTCTCACAAGAATAAATCTACTCCATTACTGTAATGCATGCAAGTGCCTATGAGTTCTTCTACCCAGACACTGATTGAGCTTGACTTTGTTTATTTAGGAATGGGTCACTAATTCAGAATTATGGAAATGAAAGAAAATAGGAGAAGACACACAAGGCAGTCTCATTGGGAAAGCTGTATTGTTATATGTCCTCTTGGTTTTGTGAACTTTCACTAATCCACTATTGTTTCATACATTTCTCACCATTTTATTCTGCTTCATTTTTCTTCTGGTCCATTTCATTATTTTTTGTTTCTCTTGCTCGCAGTCATACAATAAAGGAGACAGTTCTGCTGGACAGGAATACAAATTGCATAGGAGTTAGTCACACCCTTGGTGTAAAATCATTCCACAGATTTCAGAAACTTTAAAAGGTCAATATTGTTAACAGGGCAACAAGATCAAAACATTAAGATCAATAAACTAAGTACAGCTTCAAGTGCAAATAATTCAAAATTTAAAAGCAAAGCAGAGAGGTGAAAGTCAGAGGCAGCATTGAAAGGTGTATAAAAATGCATGGCAATTAGACTGGTGAGCAAGCTAGCTCAAGCTCACCAGTCCAGCAAGTCGTACTGGGGAGGAAGATAACTCCATTTACCAAGCCAGCATTACAGATTCAATTGAGCCTTTGTGTGAGGTCTCAGTTTACGCCCTGAAGTGTGAACTTTGATTTCCTTGATTTTATTTGGAATAATATAGCTGGTAATACAAATTTGGCATTCTCCCAAATCCAACAGAAGTATTATTTTGATTATGGGGACATCTTCCAGATCTATATTATCACTGTATAAGTGCTATAAAGAGACTGCTTTGTGAGATGGTGCACTGCTTACACATACCTTCACAACTTGGAAATATACACCATGTATACATTTCACAGATATGGTCAAATTTTTGGGGGTTTTTTTTGTGGTTTTTTTTTTGTTTGTTTGTGTGTTTTTTGTCTTTTTTGTTTTGTTTTGTTTTTTGTTTGTTTGGTTTGGTTTTGGTTTTGTTTTGTTTGGCCTTTTATCCTCTCACGTCCTGTGCCTTAAGTCAAGGTCTGATGAGACAATTTTTATTTCAAATTCTAGGTAGCTTTGAAGACTCATCCTTAAAAAAAATACCTCTCTGATATATATTTTCCCCCTTATTCACTGTATATGTATAATACTATATATATGTGTAGAGAAAAGGGAAGGTAATACTTCCCTTGAGTATGTAATCTCTCCCAGTCTTTATCTCATTCCATGACACCTTTTTTATATTTTCTCTCCCCTGTCCAGCTGCAGAGGGGAAGGACTGAATGGCTTTTGTGGGTTCCTGGCATCCAGCCAGCACCCACCCACTCCAAGTTCAAACACAGCAATCAATAAAGATTTATGCCCACCTTATTATCTTTTCAAAAGGTGATGTTGCTACCATCACCCTCTTAACACTGGCTGTTATTAAACTAACATAAAACAGCTAACAGTAAATGTAGGGTACTTCTGCTCTTCAGTTTGCAGTTGCTAACAAAAATTATATTCAGGCTTTATATAATTTTGCATCCCTTTTTCATCCAGAGATTACAGACTTCAGCTGACATATCTCAAGACAAGAAGATACAGGGCATTTATGAAAGACAAAGAGTATATATACAAGGAATGTGGGGTGACAGTCCTGAAAACAACCACTTCTTTTCCCTTCCCAAGTTCATAGATAACACTGAGAGACTCTTCACTGGAGTCTGTAAAAGCCTGTTAAAGGGTCCCCATTTGCCTTTGTCAGGCAGAACTACATTAAGAAAAAAATGCAGTGGTAATTACCACATTCTGTAATTTCTATGCAAATTATATGTGGGGCTTCAAGTTGTTAGCTGAAAAAGGCTGACATTCTCTTGCATTTGAGAGTTCCTGTGACAGGAGTCATCCTCAGTAACCAGAGAGAAACCAGTCTCTCACAGGTTCTGTCTTTTTACACTTAAATAATAAGGAAAACTTTGCTCTTTTTCTTTCTTGCATCCTTTATTGTTCATAAAACTTTCTTTCTAGAAACTAAGAAAGTAATTCCAACATTTCTTGCACATTTAGGGGAGACAAGTTGTATCTTCACATCCTTTTATACAATTCATTTTTCTTTAAGTTGTAAAACTGTGGAAATATAGGCTGGTTTTTCTAACATCTGAACCATGTAAACAAGACATTATTTCCACTTACGGCAAAAATAGAGTCTTTGCGTGCAAGAGAGGGGTGTTCAATAAAATGGACGATGATTATAGGCTTGAATAAGTCAGGGGAAATGAACTATTAATGGTTTTATGCTAGATGTAATTTTTAAGCAGACAGACATATCTTGAGGCAGTCTCTAGCACTTCTATTCCAATCTGTTCAAAGTGTGTTCATCATCTGAAGAAATTGTTATAACACTGTATAAATGTTCTTCCCATTTACCCCAAAGCAGAGAAGCCCTTAAATTCTGACTCTCTGAAGCACTCAGAGGTAATACTGCTCTCCTTCAGCGTAACAGAAAGTTTTCTCAGTCACCGTAGTGAATGGTACCTACAACAAACATCCATAAAAAATTAATGACAGGAGCTGTTTCATCTTCCATGGTTGCTGCTCTCTAGAGTTTCAATCCATGTTTCTCCATTCAAGAAGGTCAGTTACATTCCCTGGCTTGCCCTGCAGGACAGCAGATGTATTGGACTTGGAATGCCCTTTCATCACCCTGAACACAAGCTGCAAATCCAGCACTTGCTTCTGACAGGCAGAATGACCCTTCATCACCAGCACAGTGAGGCTCATGGGTCCAGCTCAGCACATAGGCTGAGGAAGCTCAACATGTTCAGAAACAGCAACTCACATGTTACAAGTGTTGAAGGGAGTCTCACCTGGAAGGTGTTTGTCTAATAACATGTTACTGGAAATGTTCTTTGACTCAGAGATTTGCCAAACCTGACAATGAAAACAACAAAATAAAGCAACACCTCTTCAATTTTTTTTTTAATTCAAACTCTCCAGAGGAGAGAAGAGCAAATAGAGCCAAACAAATCTTACGTTCCTATAGTATGCCAAAAGAGAAACAAACCTTCCTGAACAATTTGTTGTTGGTAATGTTTAAGGATTCATAATTTCTTGCAGTTAGGAATCCTGCAAGTAGTTTTAATTTGAAAATTTAAAAATAAAAACAGCTTCTGCTACATTTTAGTGATATATTCCTTACATCTGAAAGTGTCTGATTTCCAGTATTTTTCTATTACCATAAAGGAAAAAAAAATCTTCAAAACTCTGATTTCTGCCCTTTACTGCAAAAAATACCCCAATGTTCTTTTATTTCTTCCTCAGCTCTCCTCTGACTGCATATGAATATGTATTATGGACAACTTGGGTTTTGTGTCACCTGTCACATTTCTATTGTATTTCAGTTTTAAAGTTGATTCACTAAGGCCACAAGTTCTGGAACTGAATGCCTACAGCTTGACATCTGCAATACATGACCCAGGCATCTGAACACTTAGCAATGGGCTCATACTGAATGCAGAGTTCAGCAACTCTTACAACCAGCTCAGCTTCAGATACTTTGGCTGTCATTAGACAACCAATCTTAACACACTTTCAGAGGTAATGAGAAAGCAGAGAATCTCAGGCTCATGCCCTGCAGTTTTCTGAAATGGTCTGAAGTGTCTTAAAGTATAATNAAAGGAAAAAAAAATCTTCAAAACTCTGATTTCTGCCCTTTACTGCAAAAAATACCCCAATGCTGTTTTATTTCTTCCTTAGCTCTGCTCTGACTGCATATGAATATGTATTATGGACAACTCGGGCTTTGTGTCACTGGCAGAACATTTCTATTGTATTTCAGTTTTAAAGTTGATTCACTAAGGCCACAAGTTCTGGAACTGAATGCCTACAGCTTGACATCTGCAATACATGACCCAGGCATCTGAACACTTAGCAATGGGCTCATACTGAATGCAGAGTTCAGCAACTCTTACAACCAGCTCAGCTTCAGATACTTTGGCTGTCATTAGACAACCAATCTAAACACACTTTCAGAGGTAGTGAGAAAGCAGAGAATCTCAGGCTCATGCCCTGCAGTTTTCTGAAGTGGTCTGAAGTGTCTTAAAGTATAATACATGCTCACTAAGAAAACAGTTGCAATTTTAAAGCATAAATAATAGGGATAACTCAATACACAATGCTATGGTTTAACCCCAGCCTGCAGCCAAGCCCAATGCAGCCACTTGCTCACTCCCTCACCAGCAGGATCTGGGTAAGAACAGAAGGGTAAAAGACAGAGAACTCATGGATTGCTCTAAAGACAGTTTAATCGGGAAAGCAAAAGCTGTGCACAAAAGCTAAGCAAAAAAGGGATTTAGGGTGGGTGTTCAGCCATCACTCTAAACCTCCACTCCTTCCTCCCTTTTCCTCCACTTTATATACGGAGTGTAATGCTGTAGGGTCTGGAATTCTGAAACTGAACTTTGGTCAGTCACCTGTCCTGCCTGTGTCCCCTCCCAGCCTCCCAAGCAGCCCCAACATCCTCACCAGCATGGCCTCATAAAAAGCAGAAAAGGCCTTGGCTCTGTGTAAGTTCTGCTCAGCAATAACAAAAACATCTCTGTGTTCAGCACAAACCCAAAACACAGCCCCATACCAGCCACTGTGAACAAAATTCACTCTACCACAGCTGGAACTAGGGCACACCACCAGTTCTGTATGCTATATAAAGATATATAGAAAGTTGCAGTATAATTTCAGAGGTAAAGCTGGTGCAGCAGGAAGAGGAGAGGGAAGGAGCCTTCTTTTATTAGCTGGGATGCTTAAGTTCAGCTTTATGCCACCTAAACTGTCCCTGCTCTCACAATAATGCAGCTTCTCCCCAAACACCATGGGTGTCCATCCTATAAAATAACTCAATCATCTCTTCTGTCCCTTGAGCCGTACAAAAACATCTCCAGTTTCTTCTCAGGTCCCCAGAGCTTTGATAGCAAGAGCCAGAAAAGCCAACTCTTAGGAAGACAAGCTAAAGATAAATCTAATGTGATATATAAACCAACAAATGTGATATCCCAGACAGTTTAGTTTTTTTACCTTTCTCTGATTTCTAGAGAACTTATCACAAGAAGACATTCACACCAAAAATAGCAAAAACAGCAAAATAAAAAAAAAAATATACAGGAAACTTCATACTGTAATATCTGTAATATGACTGCCTGGACAGAGATAACCAGAATAAATAAATGGAGAATAGAATTCTCCATTTCCAGAAGAATAGAATTATGCAGTTTGTGATGACTTGTCAGGTGCAGGAGGTGATACACTATTTCTGCTGTTCATACTTTATCTGACCTTTTAAAGAGGGAAATGGGCTGCAAGTCAAATCAGATGATCATTTTCCCCTAAATGCAGGAGACCCAGGAAGCTTCATAAATTTATCAGTTCTGACTGCTAAAGAGAAAATAAAACATATCATGTCTAAAAAATGAAGGTCAATTCAATCCTTCAGACCTACCATTCTTCAGAAAATAACAGACTTTTCTGCATGTCAGAAACTGAGCCTTTCTTGACTCATTATATAGTAACACAGCTTCAGAAAAACAGAGGAGGTAGGTATCAGTCAGATGTGCATTGCTAGGAAAGGGAAATGGGGAAGTTTGGTAATTATGTCATGTTCTTATTTTCTGTTCCAGGAGTAAAATGATATTTTGTGGAATAAACTGAATTATTAAAAAGAGCACATTGATTCAGCCTGCCAAAAAGACCCTGCAATATTCATTTTTCATTAACAGGTTCCTTAATATACTGTGTGATATATCCTAACAAAGGTGTTTATCAAATCAACACCAATGTGGGAATTTTAATAAGGCGAGCCTTTACTATCACACAGATTACACCCATTTATTATCCAGTACCTCAGCCAATTTCAGTCTCTTTTCCCAAAACAATCTGCCTCCAGCTACTATCCAAATTTGTCCCTGTAAAATGTTATCATGAATCTTGAAAAACTGTGAAAAACAAATGAAAAAATAGTTTGGTGCCATAAGGATTGATATGATGAAGACAAGAGAAAAAGGCATATTTGCCTTAGCAAACAAAAGTGGGTCTTTCCTTCATAAAGTCTTCTTGTACATTTCCATATCTTGAACTGTGTGCACATGCCCAAATTCCAACGACTTCAGTAGGACTTTATAAGCTACTTACAGTTAATAATTGCTGAAATATTTTTCGGAACACTGCTTATTTTAATCATATGCCCCAGTGTTTTACCAGAATCAGTTCCATGTTGGTAAAGATCAAAGCAAGTACTATTGGCTATGACTTTCCATTTTATCCAATTCAAGCCATGGAAGGCAAATTGTAAAAAGAAATAGTCTCTGTCTTTTCTCCATAAAACACAAATAGTTTCAACAGCCACATTCAAGTGCAATACTAAGGACTGTATATTCTCTGCTGTTAATAATTATGGTAGGTTGATGGCTTTATCTACTCATCCCTCATCAAGATGGCTTTCTTTGCTATGCAAGTTTCTTTCTCTGCCTTTCTTGATGAAACAAAAAGCTATTAAATTTTTTTTTGAAATTGAGTGACTACAATTAAATGGAATGGGATGACATGAGGTGCAGTGAAAAGGACCCAAACATGCTGAAAGGATACTCACTGAAATCCAGAAAGCAGTTAAAAGATTGAAATGAACAGGAGAGGAATTACCATGAAAGCTATTTTAGTGGCAGAGTGGGACTGGAGTTTCAGCTGATGGGCATTTCATGGGGTCTGTGCCTCTGGTTTGGCTCAGGCAGGACATGGTCCTGGTGTCTCTTCTCTTGGCAATGTTGGGGTCTGACAGAGTTGAGTGAACTCCACCCAAAATTTTTGATCAGAGAAAGTGACATCCAAAAGATGACACCACAGAGATAATCTGTACACACACCCACACATCTCTGTGTATTTACCTGTCTTTTGTTATCACTCCTCTTTGCAGAACCTTACCTTATTTTCTTTTCAAAGTTTTAACACTTGAAGTTAAGCAAAGAAGAAGTTCCTTTTTTTTCCTTTCCTGATGGAACATCTGAAATAAGTTAATAGAGTGATGCCTTTCTTGCACCTATGAATTTTGTGGCCATGAGGAAGGCACCAGAAAGAGAAAACTATTTGTTCTTTCAGCACAGTCCAGTGTCTATAGTAAAAAAGAGAACACTGAAAGAAATCCATGGTGTCAGAAATATGCTGGTGGAAGACTAATTTCCATGGCCAAAAAGGGAATTCTTAGCCTTCAGTAAATTCACTGTAGCACCTTAGAAAGTCTTTAGCAGTTATATATGTGTGTGTGTGTCTGTGTGTGTGTATTTATGTATTTAAAACTAGATTTGAAATCTGGTGTTTTAAAATAAAACAAAATTGTCATACTGCTATTATTTAAACCTGTAACACTTCTAAAACAGAGATAAATGCTCTTCCTTCAATACCTACATTCTTAATAAAAAAAAATAGAAGATAGGAAACAATCATTTTGTCTCTATATCTAAACATTTCTTTATTGCCCTTAATTACCATCAAGCTATTTACTCTTTTCCTGCAAAGACTATAAAACTTTTCCTATTGCAATCCATGCCAAAACCTCCCTTGCTTACAAGTGGTCCACGTGCAACCACACAGTTGGAAAAATTCAGGGATTTTTGAGTCTTTGCAAAAACTGCTGGTTCCTCTGCACTTAGCTGAGCTCAGGCAGCATTTCAACAGTCTGGAGATAAGCATGAATATCATGAATGTATGTGTGTGGGAAATAGGTACCTATTTATATTAGCAGAATCATCAAAATGTTCTTACCAAATAGGAACCAAGATCTTTGTGTTTCACAAACGTTTGAATAGCCAGAGTGCATGCATAAAAACAATATATTTACATAATAGAGTGAAAATTAGTCCTTCAGTGTCCTGACAATTAACAACTTGACACCAGCTTAGTTACTTCCTAAAGAAATAAGTTATCAAGAATAATCAAAAAAGAAACTAGATTTAGTTGGAGACAGATGCAGTGAGAAAAGTCAGCAATAGAATGAAAATATTTAAACTGCAAGGATTACTTAGAGAGAAAGAACAGATTTCCTGACTTCTGTAAGTATTGCAGAGAGATTTCTGACACTGATGAGAAAAAAAAAAGACAACATTTCATATACACCTGTGTCAGCTACCAAAGTAACTAAGGAAGGGAAGGAAGTGACAGCTTTCTGTTTTCACAGTCCATGGTTAATTAGTATTTGATTTTGAACAAATCTCAATGACCACATCATCTGCACTGCTAACAGATGAATGGGATGTGATATATACAACCACTGTCCTTCTATTAATTTTTATCTATTCTGAACTTCAAAGCAGATAGTCACTTACCATTATTCAAAATTTGCCATTTACTCCTATTTGAGTAAAGTTCATATTGAATTTTACTCTTAGGCTGCAATAAGATAATGTCTTGGAACTCATGCTCAGAAAACTAATATTTAAATAACTTTCAGAATTTTTTTGGTGGCAATCATTTTGTTGGATCTAAGCCCACTGATGAGTTGTAGAGATATGGACGTTTCATATGGATATGAAACTGGTATTGTAACCTTTATAGACATTCCCCCAGACAAGAGCCTCAGAAAAGTCAAACTGAGAGGATCCTATCAGGATCATTTACCTGGTTACATGCAGTGACTGATTCATACAGATTCCCTGCTTTTCTTCTGCAGGACATGCATATTAGAGCAACATTAACAATCTAAGTATACTCTCTGTCCTACTGCTGACATTTTAAATACCTGGATTTATACAGAATACCCATTAAAATATTTTTAAATTCAGTATTTTGATAACAGATATTTGCTTTTGAAATCAATGGGCTTAATTTTATCTCTGGAGCTTAAATAACATTCTTTTGAGTTGGCCTGCTTCTAATGTCTCACAATTTGTAGTACTATTAGATGGTCAGAAGCTTACAATACCTGCTTATGGGGATTAAAAAAAAAATGGATTAGTATTTTTAAACTTCAGACTTATAGCAACAACAAAGTATGACTGGATATTTGTTCAACAGCCATGAGAAAGATCCCTAACAAAGCAAGAAATTTGTATAGAACAGAAAATTTCAAGGCAGCTACAGACAAGAAACAAAGCACGTGAAAAGGCCACAGCTTTCACCCTGCTGGGAAGCACCAAAGAACTGCGTGGAGAAAAAAAGACAGAGGAACCCTCTGATGTCTACATTACTGCAGCCACAATTTTTTTCTGTCCCAGCTAGCAAGCACAGGGGAAGGGTGAACACAAACCATCAGAGGCAGAAATTACTCCACACCAAAGAGCATGTAATGTTAAAATCAACAATAGAAGGCTCTTCTTTGTCTTTCCCATCAGCAACCAGCTGCCAGTTCTCTTTCTCCACACCCTACACCATGAGATCTCTCTTTCTGTACTTTACAGCACTAGCACATTACTTGAGTCTTTCACTTTGAAGGCAAATTAGCAGCATGTCAATCTGGGCATCACAGACAGATCAGAAGAATCTGGTCAGGATTGTCAGTCAGGAGAATGGAAGCAGAAATGGACTGACCTCTGGGAATAAGCACCTGCTAAAAGGAGATGAGCTCATGGACAGCTTATGAGGGCAGGATGATAGAATTAGCAACCTTGCTCTGAACCTTGCTCTCTCAAAAAGAACCATTTCTCTGATTTACCAGTCATCACATTTTGCTACTGTATATTCAGCAATCATGTGTAAAAGTAACAGCTTTTACTTTTAAAATAAGGTTAATTAGGTCAGGACTCTAAGAAATGTATGCAAGTTTTTGCTTTCTGCTTCGACCTTTAGACACAGCAAGACAGTGGAGGCTGCAGCAGTAAGGAGTAAAATTTGATGCTGTCATTTGTCTATTCCCTCACATTAATGTTTCCCCCAAATCCTACCACTATTTAATCTCTCCTGATGAATATGCTGATGCTACATAAATTCTGACTGCTAACCTGTCTGTATCTCCATGCCCATTATCCACTAACACAAAGGCTCAAACTAGCTCCAGCTCACCCCGTGATGCCCAGTTCTGCTCCATGACCCTGCTTCCTGAACCCTGCTGACATGAGATGGCTGGCATGGGTAGATATATGGCTGCAGGACCTGGATGGTGAAGTTCCCAGAAGCAGGGGGAGAACAGAAGGTGATACTCCTGCACATATCAGGAGAGATAGGTACAGGGAGGGAACTTTAAATACACAAATGTGGCTGACTATGCTTTGAGATGGATGGTAGGTGCCAGAGCTGAAGGTGGAGTGACTGGCACAACTTAAGCAATGAGGTGTTGTCTGCTTAATTCCTATATGGAAACATGGATACTTCCCTAATAGTGTAGAAAAGTACTGCATGTTTTATTTTAGTTTATTTTCTAGTTGTCATTTAGTTTGCTCCAGAGCTTGGCCTTAAGTTCCAAGCCAATTCTGTTTTAGAGTACAACAGTGCTCCAGGTGGAAATACTTTAATATTTCCTATGGGACTAAAACTGCATTTGCAATGAAATTCACATGAAATGATGGGGAAGAAAGAATTTTAAACCTTGAAATACTGCATTTTTGGACATGTACAATTGTTACACAGAAGAAACAATTTCATTTTTAAAAATCATATTTTCAGATGTCTTTTTTCCATAAAAATATTCCAACTAGTCTTACTGTTATGCCTGGAGAGCACTGTATGTTTACCATATAGATTTATCACAGCGTAACGAATAACATATTTTCACTTTCATTTCTCACATGCCAACAGTAATTTTTACCTCCAGAGTTACAGTTATTCCACAAAACTGTAGTGGTAGACATAGTGCCATGAGAGTCTATAAAGATTACAGTTGTGAATTAAATTGAATTTCTTTTATGCTTTCTACAGTAAGTAGTAAACATTTCACTTTTTCTTAATGAGTTTAATTATTTAGTTAAAGAACTTCATATCTCAAGTTTCACAAAACCTACCTAATATTAAGATCTGGTAGCTGGGAATCAGGCGTAAGACTGGAATATAATATATATTTTTAAAGCCTGTGATAAACTAACATTTTACAATAGTTTTTGAAACTGATTTTTACAAACTGACATTCATTACATTGCCCTTTTTTCACCTTCATTTGTATTTTGTTCCTATTGCTGAAGTGAAATAGACAGAACAGTCTAATCTGACAACAGAACTGCTTAGCCAACTTTATGTACCTGAGGTTATTTAATATGTAAAAGTATATTTATATTTATGCACACACACTCACAGAAGTATGAGTGCTTGTATATCCAAAGGCGATTCTGCTGGTAAGGAATGGCAGGCAAGCTATTTATCCATATATTAATTTTCTATATTTAAATCAGAACCACATATAACAAATGAATCTGTTACTGACTTAGTTTCATCCCTCTCTCTTGTGTTTCTCTAAATGAAGCCTTCTTAGGAGCCAAATTTCTGGACTGAAGGAGAAAAAGAAAAGGGAAGGGAGGATGATATCCATGCTTGTCCTCACAAAAAGGAGTTGAAGACAAGAAAAGCCTGGAATTATTATTACCAGAAACAATTCTGCATTGCCTCCTCCCTTTTACCCAGCATGAACTGGTTTAAAAGAGGCTAAAATGGAACTCAGACTTTTGGTTAATACAGCTCTGCTTATAAAACACAATAAAGCAACAGACCAAATGGCATTTAATTAATCCAGAAAACCTTTCAGTCAGGATATATGACCTGTAGCCCTGCAAACACTCAGAACAATTTCCTTAAAGTGAAGCATTTAATCTACAGAAATGGAACTCAACATAAAAATGGATTTAACACAGCAAATGGTCCACATGTACATTATTTATCTAATGTATCTAATTTAGTGGGTTTTGTAAGCAAAGGTGGATCTAGGTGCTTAAAGGACTATTGCACAGGGTTTCTTCATCAGCCTGCTCCCTCAAATTATACTCTGACATACCTTTATTTCACCTCTTCTAGGACAGGCTTTCCCATTAAAATTACTTTGTTCCAGAAATTTTTCTCTTTTTACATCCCAAGACCATCAATGAAGCCATTTTAGAACTCCCAGGACAGAAAATTTCAGTGGAGTCAAGTCCTATACTTGCAGGTGAAAGCTGAAAAGATGTAGAAAGTTGAAGAGTTTAAGCAAACAAGGGACAAAATTTCAGCAACAGCAGGTATTTTTGTGGGATGTGAAAAATGTGTGAGGGTTTTTGTTTTGTTTAAAGTGTATAACTAGGTTGATTAGTCTGTTTTGTCTCAATGTTGTTTAAAACTTGCAAGTTAGTTTTTAGTCTGGTGTGTGACTTCTTAGAGGTTTTTTTTCCAAAACATGGGCCATCTGTATATTAGTCACTGCACATTCATAAAACTAAATCCCCTAGATGGTATTTTCACAAGACAATCTCATTAAAAGCAGGAGAGTATGACCAAAATGGTAATTTCTATCACTTCAGTGCCCTAAACCAATTTCAGACTCTTTCTACTTTTCTGTAAACACCACTTTATTGCATTGACTTTCTCTTGCAGTTTACATGTTGTGAAGAACCAATTTCATTTTTATTTATTCCTCAACATATGTTAGAAACCTGTTTTCTCTCATGAGGTGGAAAATGACTACAGGGGCTGTATACATGCTGGGACCTTTAGCAGGTGCCACATGTTTAGGAATCATTTGGGAGAAAACAGAGGGAGTCTCTGTCCCTGGGGAGACTCTGCCTGACAGCCCCTCAGGGAGGAGAAAACCTCCATGGCTGAGCTGCCAGCGACTTTCCCCTTGGAGGCAGCAGACCCTGTATGCCTGGGAAAAAATTCCCAGGGAATAGTGCTATGGGAGGAGCCTTAGCACACAAAAGCAGAATCCCCCTCCAGTTCAGACCATACCCTTTATCAATAAACTTCTCCAATGCAATATTTGCTGCTTCTAAGCTTTTTTTTTTTGTCCAAGAAATCTATCAAAAAGAATCCTCCCCAACTCCCCTTACAGTGGAACAGGACACATATTCCAGCACAGAAGAGTAAAATGAAATTTCACAAGTCACTTGCATTTTTTGGGTTAGACAACATAACTATCCCTTTGGCATACAAATTGAGATTTTATAGCCTCAAAAATTCTTCTGTTATCTAGGAAATGCCTGAAGCCAGTACACCCTTATTAAATAGGACTCATTAAAAATTGTTAGATTGATTGATTGATTGATTGATTGATTTAATACCCAAAGATCTGTTTGAGTCTTGGTACTGCGGAGCATGGCAGTATTTCTCTAAAATAATTTATTCCTAGAGATTGGCCCATAATGGTTTAAGCAAGAGAAGTTACTATTGGTTCTGTCCCCTTTGCAGGTCAGCAGGTATCCTTCCCCGAAGCCTGGAGAAAGCCTTGAACCTACCTGCAGGATAAATCTCATAACCATTACCTACCTTGATTTTGGATTGCTCTGTCCCTGTTACTGCAGATTTCCATCTTGCCTCACTACCTACTGGATTCAAAGAAGAGAGGAGGAATATGTGACATTTCAGCCTAGTGGTGAGATCCACCAACAGAAATATTGGAGTTGAGATCCTCCTGACAAGTTACAGTCTAAGAGAAATGCTTACATCAATACCATGAATTGGACTGTGGAGCTGCACAGATGCCAAGCTGAGAACTTTAAGTACAGTGCTTAAGCCCTGGTGGGAATCAGCATTACATATTCACTGCTTTTGACCATTGCTTTCCAGCTCTGGTAGACCACTCTCATGTAATACAGCATTTTCTGTCACAGCTTTCTCTGAATAAAACGTTGCAGTCTGCTTCTCTCAGGACCATTAAACATGCAAGTGCTTTTAAAATTTAGGTGCTGAGACAGAAAACTTTTGTAATTAATCCCTAGAATTACAATCCTTAAAACTTTGTTCTTTATCCTATTTTTGAGCCCTATATCCTCAACATAAAGTTGAACAAGGAGGATGATTCAACCAGGGGAGATTGCCAACACAATGATGCTTTGAACTAGTATCTGCATTTCTCTCAGAAGACCACACAGTTGAAACCCTGCTCCTCTGAAAGTCAATAATAGTATTGTCATGTCATTACCCTTGGGGACAGACCATCAAATGCAGCCTTAAGTGAAGAAAAGAAAGCTCTATTGCCATGGTGACTTGGGGGAAGAAAGGGAAAAGATTTGGATGGAATGAGAAAAAAGAAGGCATCTCTAGTTTCTAATATTAAGTTCATAATTCAAGTTTCTAACTAGCATATGTAGTACATACGGACAGAAGTGGAGCTCTGTGGAGTCAGGAGGGCCTAGGCAGAAGTTTACCCATGGCACACATATTAAAAGATTGTTCCTGTGTATTTCCACAAAATCCTTCCTAAAGAACACAGTCAAAACACCTTGTAAAAACCAAGCTGGGAAAGTAAAAGTCGGTGACTGCAGTACATATTCTAAGACTGGATTTAATTGCTGGTACAAATTGGGAAGTCTTTCTCCCTCTTAACAGAAAAATGAAGAGAGGTTGGAACTAGGTGATCTTTAAGGTCCCTTCCAACACAAACCATTATATGATTTTATAATTTTATAGCCTGGGCTTGAGTTCTTACTCTGAGTACAAAAACACTTCTTGAAGGATTTACGGACTGCTCTTTCTTCAGTTAATCATTCCCCTTTCCATAACATCTGACCCTTGAAATTACATTAACATACCATTAACAGCATCATTACTATTGGTATCTTAACACAGAAATAAATCTTACGATGTAGAACAAAAATAAAACTCAGAATTAAATGTGTGAGCTAATGTAAAATTCAGTCTCATGATGTCGGACTGCAATCATCGTGTCACTAAGTCTCAAAGTTTAGCAGCATAAAGCTGCAATGGATCAAAAGTGTTTAATTGTCACTGTTTTGTCAGTGATTTTCAAGACCTATTGTTGTTCACCTATGTATGTTAACAACTACTACTAAAATCTGCCTTTATCAGACCTTGATTAGGATATTGCTTTGTAGGAAACTTACTAACATGTTTCAGGAATGAGTACTTGAGGTCACATCCAAAGAGCAGGAAGGATTCATAATTCTAATTCTTGGATAATATGCATGCAAAAAAATACAAACATTGATTAGTATATAATTTGTAATCTAGGAAATCTGTAGTATTCCTAAAGTCCATCCAAATATATTTTCTCTGAAATTATATTAAACTCTTAATTTGAAAACTGGGCTCCTCGGATGCCTTTTCTTATTGAGAAAAAAAAAAAAACACCTTTTGTTCTTTTGAAAAATATTTTTTTAATTTCCTTGGCTAATGTCTGATTTTAGGCTTCAGAAAAGGTCAGCACCTTTAACTCCTTCTGGAAAAATCAATTTCTACTTTGATTCCTTTCTTTATTCCTTTTTTCTCCCCAATTCTATCCAATCATTAAAGATGTTCTTTCAAAAGCAACCTCTGAAAAGCATTATGTAAAAAACAAAATTTAAATCAGAACATTTCAATAAGCCCCATCAGTAACAAAAGAGGAAGGCAAGTGTTCCAAACATGGAGTACATTGTACTGTTTGTTCTGCAAAGTACAATAAGTGATAAGTGATTCTTTTTTGCACATATGATCAAGCTTTTTCTGAATATATGAAAGCCAAGAACATTCAGAGAAGTCACCTACGCAGGTTAATTTTTCTGTCTTGTGTGTTTCGGGTAGTACATGGTGTTGTGACTGCAGTGAATTTATATTTGGCATTCCTTACATTTAGATGACAGGGATTGTGTATGTGGTTGTGCCTAGCTTATATAAACCTGATTTAGAAAAGACAGAATTAAAGCAAATTCTTAACTTCTTTGGTGAATATGCAACAATATATTAGTTGCACATATTTTAAACTAATCAGTATTTGAAAGCTGCTAAAAGTAAAATAAAGATCAAAGAAAACGCTGAATTTGGGCTGCATTATCCACTCCCTGGAAAAGCATATAATTTTCTGGTGGCAACTAAATCAGCCAGTTTTCAGGCATAAAACCAGCAAATATGACTATTGAAAAAATAGTTTTACAGCCTTTGAGAACTTAGAAACTTTTCTTCATGAGGCAAATGCAAACACATAGGTGATAGAACTGGAAAAACGGTGTTTCAACACAGTCATTGGATGTCTGTCTCTTTCCTGAAGAATTCGGGTCTTTTTAAGAGAGAAAAGATAAGTTTGGGGAAAACATGCAGATGACTCAGGAAACAGTAAGCATCCTTAGCTTCCTTCCTTGAAAACCTATGAATTACTATTTTCAGGAATTGAAAAAAAACTCTAATATTTTGATAAATAACAACGAGAACACAAAAGAGATTTCAATTCCTGCCTTTGATTATGCTATTGTTTTGGTTGAAAAAGCTTCAATTTGTAGGAAGTTTTCCCCTTGCAGTCATCCAAGAGAGCCAGAAAGAATTGTTCTTTCACCCTGAAAGTGATACTGGACCACTGGTCCTTCACTGGTCTCCAAGATTATATTATATGGATTGGATGAAATATCGACCAGATTTGTTGAAAAATAATGAAAATCTGCTTCAAGATAGAGATTGGACTAAATGGACACAAATATTTCCCTGCTGGTGTAGGTAAACATATAAAGAAATGCTCGAACTGACAGAGGTTAACAAAAAGTAAGTGTAGCATCTTTATAGACACGTCTCATCCTGGAGGGAAAGTAACAACTGAGTGGAAACATTAAGTACAGAGAAGCAGATTGCTGCTACACCTTAGTGGGTCTATTTGTCATATTTACTGTAGGACTATCTGAAGCACTTCTATCAGAAACCAACAGGCTGTCTTTTCATTCATAATTCATACTGTTTGCAATACAATGATCCTTTGTCATAATGAAGACAAAGATTCTGTAGCATCTTTCATCTAGGTGAATCACAAATCACTTAAATTTCACTCTACTTAAATATATTGCATTTAGAATTTTTTTTTGCCAGCCACTGAAATAGGGCCTTTATTTCTTGTTGTGCCAAGAGAAAACTGAAACAGATGGAAAAGCCAGCATAGTGACGCCTGTATCTCTCTGCCTCCTCTCATCTACAATACAGTAACTGAATTGTGAAGTCTCTTCATTTTGCAAAAAAAATTCAGTAGTGCAGCAGTTTTGCAATTCAAGCATCATAAGATATTTTTCTTGGAAAGTCTTCTGTTGTAAATATTCAGCCATGATGGGTGTGTATGCACGGTGGCAGAAGATACAACATTCCAGCTATTCCCACACTTTATACCTGAGACCAGTCTCCTAGAATAACTTAAAACAAACTGCAGTGAATTTGTGGTGATGATCATGTGCTTGAGAAGCTAGAATCCAGACCTTTGATTCTTACATTTTCAGAATACCTAGAAGTATTATTTTTCTGGTTTTTTCTTCACACAATTTTAAAACTTGCTTTACATCTTGCACCTTTTTGACAAAATAGGTTTTAAGCACATCATTTTCCCAGTTTTTTTTCTGACTTTTAATAATAGGATAAGTAATTTTTCAGTGCTGTTTTGGTTCAAGTTGCATTTTCAATCTTGAAGCTTTTTTTAATAATTCCAAAACTATATGGATTTAACTTTTTCTTGCCATTCTACCTGCTTCTGCCAATTCTAAAATAGCAGCTAAAGGCAGGTAGCATCTGTTAACTTCTGCAAACAACTTTGTTTTATCCTATTCCTGTATGATAGTTAACTATTTTGCTCCTGAACAATAAGGGAATTTTTTTCACAAATTACTACAAAATCTCTTTCTGATGGTTACCACCCAGGTGCAATTGTCATAGATTTGTCTTGGATTCTTTACCAGTCTTAAGATCATAAAAAGTCACACTGAACCTGGCTCCTGCCTTCACAGCACCTACTACAAAAGGTCGTTGCATCTAAGACGAGATTTGTATGGCCGCTAAACATGGTTTTACCTAGTTTACCTATAAATTTAAAATTTGCCTATTGGGATCGTAATAATCCAGGAAAGATAGAGTACAGTCTAGTTTTCACAGTGTTGGAGCAAAATCATATGTTTTGTCTTGAATCATTGACTACAGCAGGATCTTGATTAACAAAAGCCCAGCAAAAATATTCAGCTTCTAAACTCATCACAGATAAATGATAACAAAAGTTACATTATAGCAGGAACTTACCCTCATTTCCAAGCATACAGGGCCAAATTTACTCCTACATTAACTGCAATATATTCTACAGAATTAGATGAAGAATGAGACAAATTAATTCAAATGAAAAGGGCAACTATTTCAATTGTTGTTGAATAAAAGTATCTCTTACCTTTAACCTCACCTGGTCCATCCAAGTGTTGGATTTCAGCAGGCATTTTCTTTTGGTCTTTGTGTGACAACGTAATGTCACAGAAGAACTTTGCTCCATTAGTGGTTGCAGATAGTTCAGTTTGGGGAATCCAGAAAGCAAATTTCATGTCAGAAGTAGTGTCATTAAAACCTGAGAGTGATCAACCAAACTTAATCTTTAAGATCCCTTTTCTTGATGGAATTTTGCAAATAAGGACTTACCAACATGAAGTCACTCAGGAAAACTAATCCAAATTATTTAAAGGCACTCCTAAAGACTAATTCAGGATAAAAGGGCCTTAATAAAATTATAGCATTATTATTTACAAAGCAAATTAAAGTGACTAGCTTTGGAACAATTTCTGTTCTGACTATATAGGCATTCAACACTGCTTAACTAATCCATATAGAAAACTAATTAGGTTTAATTTTCCTGGATCTTCTCACATAAACAGGCTGACAGATATGCACTGAGTAAATCCCACTTCATATAAAATGTCAGAGTTGAAATACAAGAGTGGAAATGCCTACACCATGCTCTCTGACAGGCAAGGAATCAAGTATTGATGGTTGCAGTCAGCATTGCTTGAGGGATGAGCAAGAGGTAGTTTATAAAGGCCAGTTCTGTTGAGCCAGACCTCATGCTCTCCAGCTCAGAGCTGCTTCCTCACATTTTTCTGTCAGAAAAACAGTTAGAAATTTTGAATAAGACCTAAGCTTCTCACCAATTTCATTGGTAAAGAGGACTTTGAATGGCTGTAATCTACATGGAAAGTAAACAGATTCCTTGAAGAGACAGAGCAGAGAGAATAAAGCAGAAAGAAAGCTTACACAGAGGGAGTTTAAAGGGGAAAAGGTGACACACTGCTTGCAAAAGTAAGGTCTGCAGTAAATGGAGCAGGTTGACGAGAAAACATAACTGAGTGGTTAGTGCTGGCACTTTGGGATTAATTTCTTTCATTAAGAAATTTGAAGACAGTCTGAAGTAACAGCATATTAATTTTCTTCATGGGAAACAAATAGAGTACATTACCAAATGTACTGTCTACACATAACATAAAAATACAAAGAGAAGAGATACAGAAGAGGAATTAGAAGCCCAGCCTTCTATTTACCAGACCTGTCTGGTTGGAAGAATTCTAAGATTACATAGCAAAAAATGGACCAATCTGAGCTGAATTGTTTAGCAAACAGGGCCTCATAGAAAAATAAATATTAAGGTTTAATTAGGAAGTTTTGATCAAGTTTTGATGTGCTATCATTTGTTATAGCATATTTAGTATTTCGGTTTAGAGCTTTCTATTTATTATACCAATGGTATTTAAAGAAAGAATAAAGAAAAAAATTCACAGTAAGCTAAAATTTACAGCAAAATATCTGCAAAACAAAAAGGGTTACCCAATCGCCCCTAGTGCAATACAATTATTTAATTAAAAAAGAAAGCTGCTGAATTTCTTTACAGAGTGCTTCCCCTGCAATGCAGTTGTGATTTCCTTTTGTCCCAGACTACAAGTATTAACTCCAATCTTGCCTTTATCTCTACCATCCAAACAGAAATAACACAGGTTTCTAACACTAAGATGCTTAAGATGAAAATCTTTTTGCAAACTAAGAATATATACGGTCTAGCTAGTGAGGAAATGAAATGCTAGATTTAGGACCACTCTTCAAGCAACAGGCTGAGGGTCTTATAACTCAAGAAATAGGAACACATCTTTTTCTCCCATTCAGGTTGAGAAGAGTTATGAATGTGAAACACAAATCTGGATCCAGACTGTATCTATTCACATATCACCTATTAATTCAGAAGGCCATGGGCTCAGAGATCAAACATAGTCCATAAGTGATTAATGTACAACCACCAAGATGTCAATAGCATAATAGAACGATGATGGACCTCTGGGGCTCCATGCAGTGGATTTAAACACATCCACTGTGTTTAAAGCCAGTCCCAGGCCAAAATAAGTGCCTGAATCAATTGCTTCTATGTTGATGTGTCCTTGAGACTGACTTCCTGTGCAAAGGAGGAATTCCAGGCACATTCAGTGCCCAAGTAACCTCCAGTGCACAAGTATTAGTAACATGAATGGTGTGACATGCAAGACAGACTCCAACCCTTGTATCCACCTTGTGGGGCCAATCTTCCTAGAAGGTGAAATATCATCAATCCTATGCATCAGTGCAGGCTTCCTATCACAGGCTCCCTACCACATACATTACTGGCACCAGGGAGCAGTTGCATCCTTATCAAACAGAAATAACTCAAAACACTGCCCCAGGATCATACCACCAGATGATATCATTTCAGAATGATAAGCATCTAGGGTTGGCTAAATTAAACCTGGCAAACCTGAATGCACAGTGGACCATTGTAAATCTTTACCAGCTTTCTCTCTTTGTCCAGGGAGGCAACCTGGGAAAATGATGGTCATTCTACTGCTCAAAAGTGCATTACTTGTATTCTCACTCCTATGGGACTGCTGCCCAACCACTCACAATTTGCTCCCACCCAGGCAGTCCAAATGACCATACAGCATGCCATGGCTGTGAGTCCACCTCTGGAAAGGGTTTATTTCCATCATCTATGTAATAGTCTAAGAGAGAGTAAAAAAACCTCTTTCCCTCTTCCCGAGAGTCTGAAAGATGAAGAACTACAAAAGAAGTGAGTCATGAACATGATAGCAGGTGTTTCTTTCTTTCACTGTCCTGCATTTTTCTAGGGATTAGATGGGAAAGGTGATTGATGCTTTGATGACTGCAGTGAAAATAGTGTAAAGGGTACCTAGAGCAAAGGAATTAGACGTTCTTTCTACAAATAATAAACATGCAATAAGCAAAACATGGTCAGCAGAGACTGTAACTTTTCCTTTGTCTCCTAATTACTGCCTAAAGAGCTAAAGTTTTAAAATTTTATTTCTTGGTCATTTAAATGTCAAGAAAAATTATGCAGAAAATAAAAGCCATAAGCTGTGTAATAGCTGGAGAAATTACTGGTTGGTTTTGAAGTTTGCAAAACTTCCATTCAAAAAAAATCCCTTCTGGTGAAGAAATCTCTTAAGTCCAATTCAACAGAATGTATCATGAGGAACTCTTCTTCCAACAAACTCTCAGAAAATCTCCCAAGTCCACTAAAGGCAAAAAAAAAAAAAAAAAAAGCAAGTCTTAGGAAAAGATCCACATCCTTCCCTCATTATTCAATAATTGTCTAAAGAACTGTTAAAACAAAATGTAACAGGCAGCAGGATGCATAGGATTGGTTTTGAATTTTTGAGAGAATAAACAGCCTGAATCAAAGCTGGGTGCACCCATGAACTGATGTCTGGGTTGATTCTTAGGCAAGGAATTTGTAACTCTTCTTCCTCCTTTATGTTGTGCTTGAGTCACCTTGGTGTCACTGGAGACTGCATCAGCCTTACTTTGTTTTTAACTCCTTGATTAAGTTCAAAAAACTAAGTTTAAAAATTCAGCCAGAGACTTTATATATTTCTGGCAATTGCCAAAAGTATGTATCAGAAATAAGACAAGACAAAAAGAGAATCAATACTTATTTTATGCCATTTTGTATGCTAAGATTGCATTTTTTATCTTCATTATTGCACTGCTCCCATTATTTTCTCAAGCCCCATAGGAATAATTGCAATAAAAGTACAAACCAGTACATCTAAAATAAAAGTTTATCCAACATAATGTGATGAAAAAAAACTTCAACAAAGTTATATCAGTTTATTTCAACTAGGGAACTAGATTTGCAGCTTCATCAGCTTCAGTTTCTCATTTACGTCTTTGTAAGTTAAATGAAACAAAACTGAGTGTACATGAAGACTGATTGTTTCCTTTTCACTCTTGGTAGAACAACACAGTTGAGAGCAATATCAACAAAGAGATTTAAGTGTCTGAAGCGAGGGGCATGAAGCCTAAGCCTGATGTTTATATGTCCAAAACAGCTGCTCTTAATTAACAGCTGCTGAATCCTGGAGTTACTTATGTGCCTGCCAATAAACGACAGCAAGAAACTTAATGCCTACTTCTTCCTCATCAACAAAAGTCACACCAGGCATTTCCTCAATCTCTATCTCTGGTCTCTGAACACCTCAAGCTAAACATTACAAAGCACACCCTAAATGTCTTCAATGCATTTAGCTTTTAGACAAAAACTAATCTAGAGAGGCTTTACAAGCTGCTAACACAGGACTCTGAAATTTGTATCCTAAATGGAGGATCAAATCCCAGGCTTCAGGAGCCAGAAAACTTGAGTGTATTACACAGATTTGGTGCTATGTATCACATGAGACTCCTGTGCAAACAAGTGAGGTGGTGAAATATCTCAGTTAGTGTCATGGGCTGGACAGCACAGACCCAGCAGCTACTGGGCTCAGTAACTAAAAACTGGTAGGAACTGGAAGCAAGGTTGTTCCGCCACCTTAACTGAAAATGCTGCTCACTTTTGCATGAAATCCCACACTCCCCACACCATCTTTAAGACCTTTCCTAAATCCCAGGGTATTTCACTGAGACATGCAGCCAAGAATACAACAGAAAATAGCCAGAGAGGGACAAAATGATGTGAAACTTGCTTCCAGATGTTTTAATGCAAGGTGTAATACATTTAAAGCATTGAAAACGAGAGTTCCCCAGATTCTTCTTTCTCTGCTCTCATCCATGGAGTTTAAGAATTAAGCTAGGTAACCTAGCTTTTCCCTGCTCAAAGCCAAATCTATGTGTAGCAGGGCTAAAGATTATCAAAATGGAGGATAAGATATTTTAAGCTATTAGATCACTTGTGCATCTATTACCTAGGCAAAATGAAAGTGAACAAATAAGATCTTAAACACATAACTTTAAATGTCTGTAGAATCAGAGAAAAGGGAAGGTTTAAAAGTAAAGTGCAGAAATACAATCTTCAGAGACACAAACAGAAATACATATTTCATTAAATCTAGCCTTTTGATATCTTCTAGAGAGAAAACTTGTCTGGCTGTAAAATTTTTTTTTACAGGCAGTAAAGGATGCCTAAGAATAGACAATGACAAAAATACAGGTTTTAGCTTTGTTTTTTCTAAAAGAAAATGATAATTTATAGGCAATAGCAAGTGGTGAAGTATGTCAGGTTTTGTTACTACTTTTTTTTCCAATTTTTTTCCTCAATATAACTTTGAGGAAAATTTGCAGTAAGATCAGAAGGCCCAACATAAATCACTTAAGCTCTTTAAAATTACATTGACTGTGAAGAATAAGAAAGACAAGGTATTAAAATTGTTTCCTCTATTTTATCATAAATATGTACAAGATTCTCAGGGCTCAATAACAAACCAGATGGTTGTAAAATGAAGCATTTTTCCGCTAGGCATTCCTCTACTCTTTAAGGCTAATTGGCACTATGCGCAGAAGAATTATTGAATCTCAAATTAGCCACTTCTGATAGCACATCACATCTGTTTGTCTGTCATTCTCGTGATACACTGGGATTGTTGAATAATTTGTTTAAAAATAAGAGAACAATCTGTGCTAAAAGTTTTGCAGATGAATAGGGACATCTGGAGAAGAGCAACATTGCATTGATGGTTTCGGAATAGCCCAGGCAGACTGAAAAACAAAAGCCTTTGCAGACCATTAGTCAACAAGACAGTATGTCTTCACAGCTCTGTAAGCTTGGGGTACAATTTAAATGTTGTTCCCAACTCCAAACAATGCTGTTTTATTTCATTTACAACTAGTATTTCCTGCACTATCAGTATATTTTTTCCCTTAGTTTCAGTCTCTACTATCAGATTGATTTTTGTGAAATCGCCTGCACAGTTGTACACTTGGCTGGACAGAAAGCTAAGGGCCAGTAAGAGATAAGATCTTTAGTAAGAAACACCTGACTTAGATGGAGAGAAAAAAGCATCACCAGTGGGCCATCATTGTTGAGAGAAAACATTACTTTGTAGGCAGAGAAAGGAAATGAAGCAGCAATTTCAATATACTCCATGATAAATTGCTTTTCACTATAAGAATAATATATTCTTTGGTCTTTGATAATTTCTTGTGCCAACTTAAACATTGGAGCCCATCACATAAAGTAAGTGTATAGAATATACTGGGATTTCTCCTTTAGCCAGTGTTTCCTTCAAATGGCACAGCTACTCTCTGGTGAAATTACCAGCAACAGACACCTTTTCTTTTTCCCATTCTCTTCTGGGCAGGTGGATACCATGGATATCTTCACACTGATTTCAGCATTCAGTTATATCACATCTAGAAAAATCTCTTATAATAAAGAGAACGAAGGTTCAGTTCTTGTTCAAAAGTAGCTTGGAAATAAAATCAAGTTTGCAGAATCTTGTGGATGCATAAAAAAGAAAACGTTTACAAAAGGTCTGGTATTACTTTTATATGAGCAAGTCCTCCCATAAGTTCAGCTTGCTTTAACTAGAAGGAATACCTTCTAGTTACCTTGCAAGAACTAGGTAAAATTTGACCAGTGGGTATTAGGTGGGAAGGATGTCTGACATTTTCAAGATGCACCGGTGATAAAGTGTGGAAAAATTAGTAGAATTATCAGAAGCCAAATCCCATAAAATCTTAGATTATTTCCAAATCCCACTGTTTTAAAATACAAAATTATTACACATTATCATGTCTGAACCCAATTCTACTCAGATCCATGCTAGATATGGCTACTTTGTTTCTTCTATCTGTCTATATACTGTGATTTTACTAATATGTATCAGAAAATTCTAATTCTTCTGCTGCCGACAGGAACAAAGCTTCTAAAATAACCTTAAAGGGTCCCAAGAAAGAAATTGAAAAGATAATCGAGTACCTAGACTTAGCTGTTCTGGGGATGTGACACCACAAACCAGCAGCACAGAGGTGGTTAATGAGCAGGATCAGATGCACTAGTGAGAGTAAGAAAACAATATGTTAGTGGCTGGCAGTTTCACAAACAGTCCACACAGTGAAGTATACACAGTACAAAAAAAGGGATTTCAAAAAAAGGAAAAAAGAAAAAAAATTGAAAATCTCTATGTCCCTTGGATAACCTTTACAATCTGAGGTACTGCTGACCTGGGAGAGCTCTTGTCCATCAAAGAGATGGACAATAGCCCATCTTCCCTCATTTAGAACTAGATATATATCAAAGCTGATCCAATTGGTGCTAAAACTTGCACTGTGTGACATAATCAGCATCTTCGTTCCAAAGAAATCATCTCAAATTGACATTTATGTGCTAGGCACGCTTTAAACATTCAGAAAATCATTATCTTTGCGTTAATGGATGCACAAAATACAGAAAGGATAAAAAGACATGATATGAGAAAAGAGGAGCATAGTATGGAACTTACATTTAGCAATCTGATCCAATTAAAGCAGCACAACTTAAAGCCGTTATGAAAAAGTACTTTTGCTAAGAAAACTGGGGCATCTTGAAAATAAAATACAATAAATTCTCTAGGGGAAGAATATTGGGACTGAAATCCACACACAGCACTGTAAAGATCAAAAAACAACTAAGTGAAAATGTTGAGTTATGTGTAGGTAGAACATGGCTTTCTAGTCACTATGCATAGGTGTTACACATAAAGGAGAGGAAAGATACACTGGCAACAAGCAGGGGAATATGGAAAACTGCTTGTATTTTCTTTATCAGTTCTAGAGTTATTCAAGACTTATGGCTAGATTATAAATATCATGAAGTCCACAAAACAAGCTCAAGAACAGACACCTAAGAGACAGGCTGGACTGCAGGACTGAAGAGATCTAGATGAGGTAGCACTGGAGACAGATCATCATCAGTGAGGAGAAGGCTGAACAAAGTCACCTGAAGGGATAAGATGAAAAATGAATTGGAGGATGACTTCAGTGGAGGTGGAGACAGACAAGGGGCAGCCTCTTAGGACAGTCAAGCAGCCAGTCTGGTTTCTGTATGTTCTTTCTGGTGTCAGACGTGAACACAAACTGTGGTATCAACACCCACACGTGTCCTTCTGTCCTTGCACAGCTGCAGCACAGGTGTTTCTGCTTCACTGTCAGCTTTTGAGCACCACAGCAGCTCCCCTGACACAGACCCCATCTGGAGTGGCTGCGCCCTTGCCATGGACCTACAGCAACAAGAGAAGCCTGGGGGGGGAGTGGGGCTAGTGCTGTCTGTCACGTTTACAGAGAGTAGGACCAATCTGCAGTGTGGATTTTTTTTCCTGAGTGCAATGTTTGACACCAAGTTGTTGCTTGTTTGAGACTTAGAAGTAAGAAAGATTATGCTTTGTTCAGAAAAAATGCAAAATTGCCATTACTTGTCAAATAAAAATTAATTGACATCAACAGGAACAGATTAGGATACTTGTTTGATCACTACTACTTTATACAACTACTAGCATAATTTCTTTTAAATTAAGCAAAACAGTAAATAACAGCCCAATACCAAGAATCTCATCAAGAATCACACCTACTGAAAAAGTCCTGCAGATAAGTTTGTGTTTATTAGACAACTCTTTCATTTGCAGGAAAGTTCTGCTAATAAATGATTGCTACAGACAGGTAAAATTTTAGAGACATAAAACATCCCCCTTATTGCTGTGAAAATAATGAGATTTACCTGTAGAGCAAATAACACTACTAAGGCTGAGCAGACATTCTCCACTCTGAGAAAATACATATAACTTGAATTTCACACACAAAGACATTATATTGTTAAATGAAAAATGTTAAAATACAAAAAATGTTAAAATTGCCTATATTTCATATCCAAATAATTCAGCAAGATTAAAAGCTCCCTGCTTTGGTAGGACATTTTCTTGGTGTTAATTACCCAAAATGAAAATAGCCACATACCCAGTAATTATGAAACTTCCTCTAGGAAGAATGGCACAAAATGTACTATGCTTGTTTGCAAAGAGCAACTTCTCAGCGTTCTGCCTTTAAAAAGATAATTTTCAGCTGTTTCAATGCCTTCTTATCCTGCCTCATTATGTTAGAGTAGACTTCTAAACAGAGAGCATTTCATTAGCTTCAAATAAATTCTCAAATTTCTTGTAGTTGTTAAAAATAAAAGTTCAAAGTAAGGAAACTGAGACAACCCTTTCTCAAAGCAATCAGTTTCAAGAAGAATTTGTTCTTTACTAGACTAAAATACATGTAAAACAATACTTTTGTTGGCATTCCCCACAGGAAGAACATTACTCTTGTAAAATTTAGGTTAATTTTACTCTGTAAGCTGTTATTTTGCTCCTCTCCTTGTCTTTGTGCAAGCACACATTGAGTTTCTTTTTCCTCATGTTTAAATGTCGTTGCAAAACCACTGAAAGCCATGAGTGAAACAAACATCATGGAGAAAAAGCCAACTAGCTTCCTGAAATGAGGCTTTCTAAACCTACAGGGCAGGCTGATTCCAGTTTAATGGATGGGAGGCCATGTATCCATAAGATAGGGAAAAAAACCAAATGTTCAAGAGCTGTCTCAAACACACCATAACTTCTCCAAAAACTGCATCACATCTTCTGCTGAATATTTAACACAGCAAATAGCATCAAGCCCCTGGTCATCACATCTTTGGCTTAGGCTTCACTGAGGTGAAAAAGAAAAATGAAGTCCCCCATAACTACTCATTCTGACATCAGTCTAGACTGTGTCCCTTTGTCAGACAGACCAAATTCCCAAGAACCAATTTCCAGTTCCACAGAAAAAGCCAATAATATAATTCAGTATAGAGACTTGTATTATTTGGGTCATGGACATAGAGCTCATGGGTTTGATTGACATACTTGGTCATACAATAGGCAGATTTTGGCAAAAAGAAACAGACACTCATGCAACAGCACAAAGATGCTGCAAGTGTTTTCTAGAAACAAATGCACCACAGACTTGGTAATAAGAGACAAAAGGATTATTCTTGCACTTCTTCTGTTGCTTTATTGCATAAAGTCAGAAAAAAATCACTCTGCCAACCTGTGCCATAGCTCTCTCGGGCTGAAGACAATCAGTTTCATAAATTTAGGAAAAATCTTGGAAGGCTCATATATAAGATTTTTATGAGCAGAAAGTTTGAGTAAAATCTAATCTCGATCTCACAGAAGTACAACAAAGCTGCACACAAACTGAACCATAACTTCCACAGTCTGCACCTTTCTCATCTGATTGTTGCAAGCCAATTCAGGTCTGTCAGCACCTACTGCATATACAGCCAGAGAGGGAGATAACAAAAATCTTTTTGTTCCATTCAAGCAAAGATTGCTATTTAAAAATCAATGTACACTCATATCTCCAAATTATATCCTTATCTTGCTAGAGTCTATAATCCTCACTGAAATTAAGCCAGGATTTGGCACACTAATAATCAATAATTAAGTAGCAAAGATAATTATAGAGCCAATGGGGAATTTACAGAGAGGAGTTGTTAGTTTATAAATTGATTTGCATTCTAACAGGAGGTTTTATAATGAGGCTTGTGTGGCTGTCACTAACAGGCACCTGGGACATGATCCATGACTCTCTGCCACCCTCAGATTTTAGGCCATCACAAAGCAGAACACTTGTGGAGAAGGAAAAGGCAAATAGTTGTTTTTGCTAACAAGACAATTTCCAACCAAATTAATTTTAGCATCCCCCCAAAAGCAACAGAAGAATGTAATGAAGCCATGCTGTAATGCTGCCTGTCTTCTGTTTCGCCAGTGAGTCATTCTTTGACTATTATCCTGGGCTGCAGCTGCCCTGTCTAATGAGGCTAATGAACTGTCCACTGCATCTCTCTGGCATCACTGACAGAGAATTGAATAATGCAGCTTCACTTGGAAAAGTAAATATAAAAATGTGTTGAAGCAAATTAATAGGCTGTCTGAAGGAGCAGAGCAGGCACCATGCTCCTTGCTTTTCCCATTTGAATACTCTTTCTTGCACATTTCAAAAGATTCCACTGGCAATGTTTTTAAATTTCTCAAGCTGTTATTACAGATATTTTCTTTCTTCTCAAAGTTCCCACTAAAGTATCCATGTGTCTGTATAAATAAATAAATACACATTCATCCAGGATTTAATAATGGTAGGTATTAAACATTCATTTCAACTCAACTTCTGATGTACAGAAGTAGGAATAGGTTCAGTGATTATTTTCACAGGTGTGTATTTCTGGGCTGGTAACTCTGCTGGGGGGCAGTGTGACTTACTGCAATGCAGAACAGAATAAAGGCTAGTTAACACTCACCATCTTTCAGATTGATGATCATGAGAAATCAAAGGGACAAAAAGGTTTGGAACTAGTGCTGTGAGCAACAGTCTCCTCACTGAGCTACAGTAAACTGGAAGACTGTTCCAGCAACAGGAGAGAAGTCCTTGGACAGCTTGTTGGACAACACCTCATCTTTTCCAGTTTGGACTGCTTTGAAGTCTGGCACTACTGTACTCCCCTCTACCTCAGTCACACAGAGCAGAAAGACCGACCTCAGAGAGACTTCAGCTGGTACACAAGCAAGCAGGACTCACAAGATAGCTCATTGACTGGCCGATAGGCAGCGAAAAAGCACTACAGTGCTAACAGAAATAAGGACAAGTTTCCCCTGGGATCCACTAAAATGAGCACATCTGATCTGTAAAGCCAAGATGACATACAGCATACACACACACTCCACATGTAGAAAAGATACTTTGAAATACTTCAATATAACCAGTAAATTTAGCTAGATCCATCTCTGTCTAAGGGCAGCAAACTACTCGAATGCATGCAGACTAACTCAGCTTCTACTGAATAAAAAAATGGGATTCGATTTGTCTTCAGTTAGTGCCGACCTTTGATATATTACCTCTGACCACAAAGCTAGATCTTTACTGGTGCATTTATAAAGTCACTGAAAGAGCATTTCTCTAAAGGGCACTGTGTCAAACTCCCATTTTAAATTATTTGCTGACCCATTTTTTCACTGGAGAAATCTGATACACTTTCACAGAAGAAAGAAAACAAAAACAAGATGGGGGAAATAAGCTCTAGGTTGAAAAGAGATGAGGATAAATAAATCTGACAGATGTTGATTAATGTGATCTGACAAACATTCACTTTTTTGAGACTCAGAGTAAGTAACTATTATTATTGCAGGGAATTCAAACCATGCAGGAGTATTTTAAGACACAGTAACATAACAAAAAAATCACAGAAGAGAATGAGCATTGTCTGAGCTCTTCTGTTATTGTGCTATTGACTCAAAGCATACCATGAGGTATAATAAATTATGATACTGTATTTTCCTGTGTGAAAGTGTGAGCAATTCATGGAGAGCTACATGGTCTGAAGTGAATGTAAAACCACAACCAGAGAAAAACAGTCTTCTCCAGAAGATGGACCAGATGATTTGAAGGAAGCTCCACAGATGCAGCCTATGGAGACCACTTGGCACTTATCACCTCAGCTAAGGACTAAAAGCTAAGCAATCTGTAATGCTACTTTTAACCTCAAATAATATAGAACTTGAGAAAAATTCAGTTCATTTCCAGGGCTTGGATTCCTGATTTTGGTGTGCAGCAGTGTAATCTGATTCCAGAAAAAATCTGAAATATCTGAGTTATTGTTCTATTCGTACATTCTGGTCATTAGCTTACCACTGAGGGTGGTTTTGATTACCTCCAACTGAAATCAATGAATACGCAAAGGAATAAGCACAATAAAACTTAGGCACACTTCCACAAAATCAGTATCTTTCACCTGCTTATATCTATTTTCATATACAAAAAAATAACATTTGAATTCTAGCTCTTATTTTTTGTGATTTCTCATATTAATTTGTTTGCAACTGAAATAATAATTACCCACCTTTCAAATGCTTTGATAGTCTCACAAAGGAATCTGAATGGAAATAAATTTCTTCACATTTCTCAACTATTCTGACATCGAAATTCTGACATTCTGACATTTTTATTAACATGACATTTCCCCTAGGGGCAATCACTTCTTATGTCTCATGATACAAGTAATTAATGTTATCATTCAACTTACCTGAGATTATGAATAGTATTTCAAGTGGGTTCCACCCTCATGTATCTGGTATCAGCCATATGGTAGGAAGGAATAATCACTGTTTATTAAGCCTACATTAAACTTTCAGAGAACAATTTTATGAGATGCCATAAGGTCGTATACTTAATGCAGTCATTAATCTTCTCTGAGCATCTTTAATCAAGCAGTTCTGTCAGAACCATTAAAAGATGTTAGGCCTACATAAATGCTTAAATTATTATGAAGGTTTTTGTCTTTAAGAACCAATGTGCTACTGAATTATTTTCTCATGTGAAACTGCTCTGTTTCAAGCTCTGGAATCAGGTTCCCTTTATAAAGTACATTTTTTAAATGGTTTCTGAATCCGTAGTGAAAACACTAATGATCACGGCACTCCAGTTTCACAATTACTGTGAAGTATTCACTTCAGGAGCTCAGGAGATAGATGCAATGTTTCTAACAGAAAGAAAAATAACAGCAAACAAGTAAGTAACATCTAAAGTCAGTAGCCAAATTTCATGGAAGGGATAGATATAAATTGTCCAGTAAAATAGCCCTGAAACATTGAATAGAATAATTTAAGGGCTATTGGGATTGCTGCATGGTACTTCCAAAGAAAGTGGAGAATAGAACACTGCCCTAAAGGATATTGAACAGAGCTACTGCAGGCATGTATGTCTTCCTGCTATGCTCCACCATGGCAGGAATTTGGCAGCAAATGCTCTGTTGTAACTTACACATATACTTTATCCCTTCCATGTATTACCAGTGAGAGAGTCTGGAGGAGGCAGGTCTGGCACTTTGTCACATGTTTTATCCCAAAGAGAGTACTGCATTTCCAGAGGAGGCTTCCGTGGTTGCCACACTTCCACAGGGAATTCATCTGGTGCCACAAAATACCAGCTAAATATCAGTTCAGCTACATACACAGGAATTAATTTTAATGGAAACAAGAATGACAGTCATCCAAAACACGAAAAAAAAAAAGAAATTAAGTAAGTAAAAAACCTGACTTCCAAATGTCAGCTAAAATATCTTTTCCTTTGGGTCCCCTAAGCATTTTAAGAGGAATTCATCAGGGGAACAATAACAGATGTCAATGGAAAGATCAGATTCTTTGAAGAAAAGCGTAATCAAAAGTGGTGAAGTATGGCTCCTATTCATAATATAATTCTTGAAAATGCATGATCAGCCCCTTTGAGAAAACTCAGCTAATGTTAAGCAAAGCACCCTTTCCATACTAATGAAGTTCCTAAGGCTCTAACATCTAGAAGTGATTACCAAAATGTCCTCCAAAGGAACCCTATAAGCAGGAGAAAAGGAAGAGAAAGCACCTAGGGGTAGTTGGGCCAGGCAAAGTAGGGAGCTGTTGGATTGGTGATGAATATTGATATCCAAAGGTTTTTCAGACACCTTTAAAAGACTGACTACTTGCATAAAGAGAACATAAACTATTAATTATTTTCCTTTTATAAATTGAACCTAGAACATTTTCTTGTGACATTTTAGAAGACAGAGAAATGAAAACTTCCACAAGGCATTCTGCTGGAATTTGTGTTGGATAACCAGCAGCAGCATTTTAATGGAAATTAGTTTAAATACTGTTACCAAACAGCTCAACACCTCCTACAAGAGGAAAACAGCCCAGCAATGAGGACCAGACAGTCATAAGGGTTTGCATTTTGACTGGTAATTTTGAATAGTTTGAAGTCACAGGTTCACAAACAACAAATACAATCTCACCTTAACCAGGAAAGCAGTGGGGTTTGAACATATGCAAATGTGATACTCTACAAGCAAATATAGTCCTGTTTTCAGCATGATGCTTCTTTCAAAAGGATTTAACCAAACCCCAGCAGCATGAGGAAGTCATATGAGTGCTCACTTGACTCTCTGTGCATGCTTCTACAGGGCATATGATTCTCCTGCTCATGCTTGAAACAACATGCTTGTCAAAAAACTGATGAGATCTGAAGATATCATCTCACAGAGAAAGATGTAAAGAATTCAGTGTGCTTAGTTTATTAAAACAAAACGGAGAGATTACTCAATACAAAATAAACATCTTTGTGGGCGGGAAAAACAGAGTATGAAAAAGTGCTTTAGAAAAAGACAGTTTAGATAGGTAAAGTATACAAAAATTCTTTTTTGTTGTACTTATGAAGTACAACCTTATAAATAAGGTTTTAATTTCTATAATTCAGGCTGATCAAGCTCTGAAATAAATAAGGAAAAGTTTAGGTTTGTACAGTCTGTTACCTTAATATAAGAAAAGATGGATGTTTGAGAGATACGGTCTCTTCAAATACAATTTTTTATGTGCCACTGTATAAAACATAAGTCTATTCTGTACAGAAACTAGAATAAAATATTAAATTTACGCTCTTTCTTTTCTCATTTTGTGAAAGAAAGTGAGTTCAGCATTTTCAGTCAGAGCAATCTTACAAAATTCTTTCTCACAACCTGTCCTCCTTTAAAGCTGCCTCTGGCCTCCTTGGCTGGAAAAGGCTACAAAAGGTTCTATTTGAACCACAACAAGCAATTGCAGGAGCCAACTAGTGTGAATGCATACGAGAGTGAGAGTGTGCAATGATATCTAAAAATGTTTCAGGACAACATAGGAAATGCAAAGCCCCAAATCTGAACATACTATTTCATGACCAAGATTTTTTTACTTCTTTTAGCATTTCTAAAAATTTTTTTCATATTAAGAACTGGGATCTCAGTTCAATATATGTATGAGAAAAACCACCCTCATCAACACATCTGGAATTTTTCCAAGAGTAATAAATTAACAAGTCTTCATCACTTTGATACAACATAACAATCAATATTTGTCAAACAAAGCATGAAAAGATACTAAGCAAAAAAGCAAATTTCTTACTCATTTGTTCTTCACTGTTGCTTTCTTTTGAGACATGAAAGGAATCTTATAGAGGGAATTATGTTTAATTGGTTTATATTTGAATCTTTACGTGAAAATGTAAGAATAACTACACACAGTTGACATTAACAGAAACACTATAGTCTACTCAAATGAAGGTATATTTTCATTGCAGCTGTAAGTATGTGATAACATTCCAAATTTACAGACTGCTGGAGGTAATAAAAGATTTTGAATGGCATTGGATCGTTATTTTTAATTGCATTCTCGTCCTTCATGTCTGACACACAATACATTCATTTAAGTGGTGAGCATGTTGCTCTGTATTTTTTGTTGGAAAAGTTTGATATCCAGAGAGAGTATAGAGATTACTAAATAATAGTAAAATTTTAACAGAAATAGTAAAATAGTAGAATAATAAATACAGATATGAGAAAATAAGCCTCAAAAATTTTCAGGTGAAAAAGTCATAATTCTGTTTTTCCAAGAGACAGCTGAACAGCTTTGTGACTGGCAGAATCCTCAAGGGGAAAAGGTTAAACACTAACCAAGCAAAAACATGACACAGAAAAAATAATTAGCATTTAAACAATGAAAAAGGATTGAGAAGATAAAGCATTTGAAGCAAATTAACATTCATTTGCTATAAAGTTTCAAGAAAACTTAGGTCATTCCTAAGTTTGGTACATGCAGATGTACCAAGTCTCTGAGGGTGCCTGCACCTCACAGAATGGCTTAGTAAGAGCGAGACCACTTCTCCAGGCATGCCTTGTAACAGAAAAGGTTTTAATAAAAAGAGAAAATAACAAACAGTATAAAGCAAATAAAAATAAGCTGTATACAAGTGCAAGGGAGACCCTAGCACTACGTAAAGCACTCCATAAAGCCCCAAGGGGCTCTGTGCAGTCCATTAAGTACCTAATGGTCAGGGAGGTGTCCTTGGCAAACTGCCCAATGAAGAATGGCTACATAGCTGAAAGACAGGTAAAGAGACCTATCCATGCCTCTGTCCTGGCATAAAGCCACTGGCAGTTTGGGGAGCATAGAAGTTTCTAGGGCTTTTTCCTTTTTGGTTCTAAGGTAAAACTAAACCAGATCTTCCCTATAAGGAAAATATCTGCCTAGTCTAAAACTGCATTACTACATCAGTAAACAGGAAAAATACCATAATCTCTTTGCACAGCTTGTTGACAATTGGGAACTGGTTTCCAGACAACAAACTGAGAGGAAGTCAGTATTATCNTAGAAATATTTTCTTCCTCTTCTGATAGTCAAGAAATTATCACAAATTGAAAATCAGTATGATACATTCTTGCACGTGGCCAGAATGGGATAAGCCACATGCAGATGTATCCAGTCTCTGAGGGTGCCTGCACCTCACAGAATGGCTTACTAAGAACGAGACCACTTCTCCAGGCGTGCCTTGTAACAGAAAAGGTTTTAATAAAA